>AYLM01000381.1:0-12867 GCA_001625345.1 Cairneyella variabilis | reverse complement strand
TTTTTTTTTTTTTAAAAAAAAAAAAGAAGAAAAGAAAAGGTTCAGAGGCATATATGGCTGGGGAGTCTTCGTCAAGGATGCGACGTGAAATTGTTTCCATCTTGTGTGCGTTCTCAATTTTGGGAGGGAATTTAATTGTGCAGGGACATCGAGTTTGTAATGGGTACCTACCTAGGTAGGTAAGGTGTCGGTCAGCAAAGAATCGGAAGATGGATTGGATAACAGTATTTGACTTGAAGAGTAATAATAGAATCTAAGTGTCATATTAATATTACAATGAGCGGGAAAAGAATACCATACCTACCAAGAAACGGCACTACACTATAGAGTTCTAAAGTACTTCGAGAACAACACCGCAGCCAATAATATAACAACGGGACAAACAACCACAAAAAACACCCAAAATTTCCCATTCCCCGCCGCAAAGTCTCCATTCATTGACAAAATACCAGCCACAATCGATACGGGCACAAACACCGTCGCCATAGCCGTCAACCGTCCCACACTCCGAGCCTGATAATTCGAATCCTGCGCTTCTCTCGCAGTAATGCCGTCAATATGTGCTTCGCGCCAGCGTATCAACGTTTCTCGACACGCTTCAATGACAACAATAATTCCCTTCCATTCCCGGATCTCCCATTCTGCAGCAACTGGGCTGGATGCATCGATACCGGGAGCTTTGGCGTTTAGACGATAGTACTTTTCGAGTTCTTTGGATTACTCGAGCATTTCCATGGATTGGCGATGAGCGGAGGGATCCCAGGAGAAGCGCCATGAGGAAATGCTATTCCAGCTATCGTCTCGCAGCGAAGTTTGCAGTGTGTTGGATGTGACGGATGAGTAGCAAAGGCGGTCCACTTCTTGCTTGTGTTGGTCGATGGACATAAGCCAGCGGAAGAGGACGAGTTTGCGGGCTACTGTGGAAGATTTTGTTGGTGTCCAGTCTTTTGAAGGATAGGTGGCGGATACGACGAGATCAAACATGGAACTCTCGTGTGGTGTTTCTGAGGCACTGCGCCAGCTTTCTGGATTTGGATGAAGCTGGCCTGAAGACCCCAGACTCGGAAACGTCATCAATGTGTGAAAAGCCTCTTTAGGATACTCCAGTAGCTCGACTGATAGAGCGACTCCTGTACTGGTAAAGACAGTTTTCGAGAGGGGTGGATCCAGTATCAAAAGTGCTGTGGCGCATTAAATTTTTGGGACTCAAATATAGCAAAACTACATACCGACCCAAGAGCTATTACCAAGGTCTACGGACCAGTGGCTGGTGAGTTGATGGCTCCAGCACCAATCTGGCTGTTCAGGGTCCACCAATGGAAAAGTAAACACAGTACGGCTAGCATTACAGTCTTGCGAATAAGTAACTCCTTCATTCTGACCATCAATTCGAATTGCATATGCTTGAGCCCAATGCAAAATATGATGCTGATGAATGTCCTGGGCCAACGGGACACGCGCCATTCCATGAGGTGATTCTTCGGGGTCCCTCATATGAGCCGCGAAAACCAAGGGAGGTATCCTGAGGCGAGATCCTAGAACTTCGACATGATTTCTTGGCAGATCTTCGAGCACGAATAGTCGTTGAGTGGTTTCCGATGTTGGCTCTTCATCGAGGTACTCCTGCAATTCTTGAGAGTTTGCAAATTGCCGCACGTTAGAACGCTCTTCACTCACAAATTCCAGTACTGCTGCTCGGCCTTTCTCTCTTTGGAGGAGTGTCTGAGATCGCAGTCTGCTCGAAAGTTCTTGAAGGCCCCAGTTGTTCACATACCACGGACTGGATTGGCCTGTTGACTGATTTATCAGATTTCGATATGACTGCCGAAGAATATCCTCTCGACCTAGGTAAAAGAAGTTCAATAGCAAATCAGTGAGGAGAATTAGGAGACTCACCGCTTGAACGTTGGGATGCGTCGTCGCGGCGCGTGACATGGTATTCTATCCATTTGCGGTCTGCATTGTCTTGCGAATTGTCTTTGGAAGAATAGTCTAATTCAATTTCATCAGACGCCATAGTTTAGCCTTTCGAGCGTTGAACAGTTCATGAGAGTCTCGATTCCCAAGTTGTCGCAACTGAAGCGTTCCTGCATTTCCTTCCCAAAGCCAGATGCGCGGCTGCGGCAAAGGTGTCACAGTCAGCACGCCTGCAGGGGTATGATTACACTCCGAGCCACATGAACAGGGGGGACTGGTTATCATTGTTGTGTAATTTGAGATACCGGATGGATTGTAAGCTTTTAAATCGCTTATCTTCGTTGATATTCGGAGTTTCTTTGAGCTGGGGAGAAGAACTCCTATTTACGCATACCAAATCCAAGTCTCGGCCTATTAATTACGTGGGGGGTTGTCTCGGCAAACCCCCTTCCGCTTGGCTGCTTTCCACCCCCTTTTTAGAGCAGAGTGGAGTGGTAGCTAGGTGGCGAAGTTAGTCCTGATCTAATAATTCGCAGTCTAAAAGTTTTGTAAGAAGTTTGTTTAACTTTGCTAGAGTCTGCTACCCCTGGATTTCCATCAAGAACGACTGCGGGCCCCACACTAGACTATTCGGAAAATCTCAATGTCCGCTTTAATGTTACACCGATATAAGATTGACCCCGCGTTCTCTGGAATGTCACTCTTTCATTGCTCTCGGGTCCAGCTTCGCCGATTGTTTACCTGCTCATACTGCTCGAATTCGAGCTTTCTGCCAAAATCTAGATGGTGATGTTAGTTCTGAGATGGTACGTCCCATCCTTTCCATCGTCTCCGGGCTCCCTTGCTGAAGATGGCGAGACTTAACCTGCTCGCAGCGCTGCTCCTCTGCCTCTCTCTACATGCTTTCGCTCTCTCGATCGTAGCCGACTCTCTGCGAACTGAAGGTATTGCCAATCCAATAACAATTTCGACTAAAAATCCTCGATTCACATGGCTCCTATCTCCGGACTACCGCGGCGAAGCACAGAAATTCTACCAGATCCAGGTCGCATCCAATTTGGACGGGCTTCAAAATCCAGATATTTGGGACAGCGGTCTCATCCAATCTTCTGATAATTTCGCCATCTACAATGGCCGAGCGCTCAGCTCCAGACAGGCATGCTACTGGAGAGTAACAGTATTCAACGATGCAATTGTGCCTCTTCCCTCTACCTGGAGTACTCCAGCAGCCTTCGAGCTCAGTCTGCTCAGTCCATCAGACTGGTCTGCATCGTGGATAGGAAACAACCACTATGCTACCGGCGTTAACGGTCTTCCAATCTTCGCAAAGCCTTTCTCCGTGACCTGCCCGGTTGCAAAGGGAAGGTTGTATTTACTGGGTCTTGGGCAACATGCAGCAACAATGAATGGGCAACCAGTCGATGATAGTGTCCTTGCGCCAGGCTATTCTGTATTCAACAAGACTCTACGCTTCAATACGTACGATGTCACGCTCCTTATTTCCAGTTCTGGTCCCAATACGCTTGGTGTTGAGTTGGGAAAGGGGGATTATGATGCAGAGAAGGGTTTGAACGGTCGATACATGCAATTTACCGTATCACCGAGGCAATTGATGCTCATAGCGCAGCTCGAGTACACCTGCACAGATGGAAGATCATTCACAGTCCTATCAGATGAAACATGGCTGACTACGGTCAACGGACCGAGACTTGAGTCGGCGTGGTATGGAGGGGAGGAGTATGATGCGAGAAGAGAGGTGCCTGGTTGGCCAAACAATACTTCCAACACCACTGGCTGGCAGAACGTCAACAAAACAACTCCACCTTCTGGAACCCTTGTCAGTATGGGATACTCCCCACTCAAGATTATTGACACTATTCTACCCATATCTGTCAACAAGGTCAATGGTTCCTGGGTGTTCGACTTTGGAGTGAACTTTGCAGGGTGGTACGAAGTGACTGTGGATGAGCCTGCTGGAACGAGAATAGTAGCTCACGTCGGCGAGTTGCTCTTAGGCGGTCTTGTCTCCCAGGCAACAACAGGCAGTCCCATTTTTGATGGCTACACTTCAAACGGCCAGGTCGGAATATGGAGCCGAAAGTTCATGTATTCTGGCTTCCAATATCTTCAAGTTAATTTCACACAACCACCAGCAGCCGGAAGTGTAGTCGGCCACATCATTCGATCAAGCGTAGGGTCTGTTGGGACTTTATCGACAACCAACGACCTTTTGAACAGCATCCACAAGATCATTGATCGCTCAATTCAAAGCAACGTCTACAGCACTCTGACTGACTGTCCCCATCGTGAAAAGCAAGGCTGGCTGGAGCAAGATCATTTGGTCATTGACATTGTGACGCAGGGATATGATATGGAAGCTCATTATCCAGCCACAATTCAGAACATGATAGATGCTCAATATCCTAGCGGTCTTGTTCCAAGCACGGCTCCTGAATACATCGTGTTCACTGGTAAATATGAGGCCTACCAGGATGATCCGAACTGGGGGACTACAATGGTCTTGCTACCCCTAGCTCATTACAAAGCTTACGGGGATATAAGAGTGCTTCAGAACAGTTACTCTGCCATGCAGGCATATGTTGAGTTTCTCACGAACAAGACTTCGAACTATACGCTGAACTACGGACTTGGTGATTGGGAGACATTGGAGCTGGATCCTGCTGCTTCGATAGGGATCACTTCAACGTATGGATGGTATGAAGCCATCACGGCCATGGTCTCTATCGCGGGATTTCTGGGTAGCACATCTGACGCAGCGGAGTATTCGACGTTGGCAAAGAACATCGCTTCGGCATTCAATACGGCATTCTACAACACGACCACTTCAGCATACGCTATGGACACTCAATGCGACAACGCTCTTGCGCTAGATATGGGCGTGGTTCCTCCCGACGTGCTGTCGTCTGTGGTGGACAATCTTGTGTCCAACATCAAAGCCAATGGTACAACCTGGAAAGTCGGAGAAATTGCACTTCCAGCTCTATTTCGTGTTCTACTTGCTAATGGCCATAATGATCTCCTATGGGAGATGATGACCACCACAGAGTATCCATCATACGGTTACGAGGTTGCATGGCGAGCCACATCGCTCTGGGAGCACTGGAATAGTGAAGGTGCAGATGCTTCGGGGGGAAGTTTAAACCATTTCATGTTCGGATATGGTGACACGTGGCTCAGGATGTTGAGTGGGTTGTCGCAAGCTTCAGACTCTGTTGCTTGGGAGAGGATCAATTATGCCCCGATGGTTTTAGGTGACCTGACTAGTGCCAGTGCAAGTTATCGGAGTATCAAGGGGAATGCGTCAGCGACTTGGGCGCTCAATGGTGGAGTCCTGCAGTATGATATCGTTGTTCCTGTGGGAAGCATGGGATACGTTATACTCAATTACACGATGGTTACTGAGAGTAATCTGCCAATATTCAAGGAATTCAACGGGATAATCGATATCACACAGACTGCAGGCGTCACAAACATCACAGTCAGCAGTGGCGCATACAACTTCAAGGCGAATAATTGAGATACTATTACTTCATCGTCCTCGCCAGGAACTCAGCTGTTTGTGTTTGGTGGCCCTCTCAACCAACCTGATTTTGGGAACCCCCCTCCCACAAAAACCCTGGAACCCTTTCGCCTAGTTAGCTCCGGCCCAATTTCCGGATGGAAGAAGCGGGGCACTAAGGACCTTGTCACAGACATCTGAGATGCCCAAGTTTGCGGGGAAGCAACTACCACTGCCTTATTTATACAAATCCATTCCTCAGGTTCCCCTTTGCTTATAGTTGCGACCCATAACGTCTCAGGCCTCGAAGGTCTGTCCATGCTAGTATAATTTCAACGTGTGCAAATCTCAAATCGGAGGAGCTATGTGACTTGGCAGGAACACCTTCTACGTAGTACGATTCGGGCAAATACAATTTATGCTGCGGTTCGTCGGCGCCTTTCCTATAATTCCATGGTTTACCATTTCATCCGGTGTTAGAATTCAACGTTGATCACTTTCGGCATCTACTTGCGGATTCATCATGCACTGCAAGTGTAAGAACAAGATATAACCTTAAATTCAAGAAGTTCCCAGAGTCTATGCTCAGAGTTTTCGATCCTCCACTTCAATCTTTCACTTTCTTTCGAGTTTCTCCACATGCTCAGCCATTCTGTCACAATGTTCTCGGCTGCTCCTCTCCTACTACTTTATGTACTAAGACCTGCCGCTCAACTTACGAATTTCACCATCGCCCAAGCTGTCAAGATCACAAGTGGTTCCGTCAAGGTCATGGAGCAGCTGTTGATCCTTCTCTCTAAGAGTATCTGAGTATCTCATTTCGCAAAACCACATACTGGGGAGCTGCTTTTTGCAGCTCTAATCTGAGCTAAAGGAAATGGAATGCTCTCTGAAAACCCGTATTCTCCATATGAACCATCTTACTGCCTAATTTCAGTGTTTTTTTTTTCGCTGACACAAGAAAGGAAGTGATTGTCCAATAGCACATGCAGCTCCAGTTGCGGGTCAGCCCTCTGGCCTACCAGCCAACATTCCCAGCTGGTTCCTCGCACTAGACGTTCGAGGACAGAACAAGACCATAAGCGAGGATTGTCTGGGTTTAAGTGTTTGGACCAAGCCTCAAATTGCGGGGGCTTCAAAGGCTATCATTGTGTGGATATTGATGGTGGAGGTTAGTCTCTCGACATAGCGCTGCTAGCGCACGAGAGAAACTGACAGATACTAGGCTTCACCTCAGGAAGCTCAAATTTATTGACGTACAATGGCGCAAAGCTCGCGGCTCTGGAGGATGTCGTTGTTGTAACAATCAAGTCAGATATCCACTCCATTGAGGAAGCTCTGACTGGATGCAAACTACGGTCTTCTCGATCAACGTATGGCAGTCGAATGGGTCCGCGATAACATCGTAGCCTTCGGTGTCGACCCCAAGCGCATCACACTGATGGGCCCATCCGCCGGAGCTGCTTCAGTCGACATCTTCTCCTACGCATGGACAGCTGACCCCATCGTCAATGGATTCATCGCCGAATCCGGCACAGCAGCACTTACACAAGGCCCAGGGCCAACTCGAGCAGAAACTGGGACCAAATCGCAACTGCAGCGGTTGTGCAAATGCTTCCCAAGGAACAAAGAGTTTGACCTCCATGCGCGCTAAACCGTTCACCGATATTGCGGCTGTTATGGCATCAACTGACGTCTCTTTCGGCCCTATACTAGATAATAAGACGATATTCATGGGCACTGCTGCAAGACAGAAAGCAGGGCAATTTATCAAGAGGTCACGTCTATCGAAACTCTCTGCTCCAAAAGAATCCGACGAACCGACATTTCACAGCCATACTTCACAGGCGGCAACCAAAACGAAGCCGGCCTCTTCAACTTCATCGTGAACAACACCTTCCCACCATCCCAAATCACAGCCATGAACCAGCTCTTTGACTGCTCCGTCACCAACGCAGCTCTCGGCCGACAAATCAACAACGTCACCGTCTGGCGGTACCGTTATTTCGGCGTATCGCCCAACCTCGTTGTCCCTAATGGAGGAGCTTACCACTCTAGTGAAATTCCGCTTTATTCCGACTACCGATCTCGTTTCTGGAATGAATAATACACCTGCTGAACAAACGGTTTCGGATTTCATGAGACATGCGTGGGCGACGTTTGCGAAGGATCCGGACCACGGCTTGAGTGGGTTGAATTGGCCGGTTTATAATACGAATTCGAGCTCGGTGTTGGAAATTGCGAAGAATAATACTACGATGACGGAGTTGAGAAGGGCAAGTGACTTTGATCAGGGATGTGCGGCGATGGTAGGGACGCTGGAGAATTCGAGGAGCATTATGCCGAGTATGGTTTCTGTTTCTGGATCACCTACCTCAGAAGCCAGATTTCGCTATGATGTTGGCCGATTTTGGCCGGAGCTACGGTGATCATGTTACTGTTGATGTAGAAGTGGCTACATCAGCATTAGAATCAGTTGGTTGTCGAGTCGATGTGATCCCTTTCATGCAATAACTAATGACGTCAAGTCAGAGCATACTTAATGTTCGTTCTTGTTACTTCTGCTTGGAAAAATATTCAAAGTTGTAAAAAGTCTCATTCTCGTTCCATTTCAGAAGAACATGGCAGAAATCAGAACCTGCAAGCCGCCGAATGGAATACGAAGAACTGTACGGAGAGCGGTCCCATAATAAAGGGCAAAAACACTATTTACAGGGCATTTACAGGCCTTGAAGGCTGTGCATGCCGTGCAATCTGGCTAATGGACCACTGAAGAGTGTCTCACTGGTGGAAGCGAAGGCCACTGATTGGTGAAGTGCTCTGTAATTATCGCCCCACCATCCTAGCAGGAGGCTGAAATTACGGCGCCGACTAGCTGAAATTCAAGGCTTCGTCCACTAAAACAGCCCTCTGGCAGCAGCTACAGCGCCTTGCAGCGTCTTCAGGCTACAGCGGCGTTTTGGCCCCTTATTTTGGGACCGCTCTCCGTACAAGTGCAAAGTAATCTTACCTTTGTACTTGCGGGTACTCGTTTTCCAGGGCACTTGCACTGTTAGGGCGCTTGTACAGTTGCAAAAACTCCGACTCTAGATAGCCTCTTACTTAAAAACGCCACAACTTCATCACCTTTTATCTAAGTAATGTCTTATATAGCTAATTTTATTTATAAATATTAAACGTATAAGCTAATAACAGCGACTCCCACCTTCCCGCGACCCATCGCCAGAGCCAAGTCACAATGGGGCGGGGATCCGTAGCGATAGCGACAGTGAGGATGAGCTTAACGGCAGAGTCATTGCTCAACATCTAACCAAGAATGATTCTGTTATTTACTTTCTCGATAACTATCGATTGATTTATGAGAGCTTGACACCATCGACGGTTCAGCAGCCTTTGGCTTGCAACAAAAGTAGCATTGAGGTTTTAGGTATCAAGGGAAAACATATATCTGCATAGTGATTTGTTAATAACACTCATAGAATAAACCTTGGTCTTATTTTCGAACCATCGGCCACCAAAAGTTACCGTTTCTCGGCTTTAGTTCTACGGGTTCAGGAATGCTCCATATACTCTCGTCTTCCTCCTCCAGCTATGACTAGACATGATCTTACGGCATCTCTGCATTCTTCTATTCAAGACCGGAAGATCTCAATCATCCTCGTATCATCACCCTCCGCAACATAGTCCGCAGGAGACTTATTATGAGCATCCTGAATACTTTTATCTGCCCCATGCTGCAAAAGCCACGCAGTAGCCTCGTATGCCTTGGCCCGAACTCCGTAATGTAAAGGGGTTTGCGACAAGTGTTGCACCTCCTCCTCATCGTCAATCATCATGTCCCTAGGTTCCACGAGTCGTTCGTTAACATCTGTACCATGTTCGAGCAAAATCTCGAGAACCTCCACACGGTTTGCCTCTACCGCAGTTTGCAATGCACTACTCTGTGGCACCTGCGCGCCGTACTGAATTAGAAGTTTCGTGATATCAACAGGCGAATACTTCGCGGCTGCAGACAGGTAAAACCCTGGCCAGTCCTTCATTGGCCCTGGCCCGTTTGGATCGGCTCCATTTTCAAGCAT
Organism: Cairneyella variabilis; assembly: GCA_001625345.1. Classification (NCBI taxonomy): domain Eukaryota; kingdom Fungi; phylum Ascomycota; class Leotiomycetes; order Helotiales; genus Cairneyella; species Cairneyella variabilis. The sequence goes on along the minus strand of AYLM01000381.1, from coordinate 3,351 downwards.
TACTTTGAGGTATTCGAATTCCTTTTGCTCGCTCCATAGCGTCTTTCCATTTCGGTTAAAGCGACTCCGGCCTACTACTTCATCCAACGGGTAACCAATCCTATCCTCCCCATAGCCGAGGCTCTCAGGGAAGGCAAGCGTGAGCTCTTTCAAGACGTCAAGGTTTCCACAGTCGATGGCATCACAAACTGTGTAGAAGTTAATAAGGTCTTTGTAAGGAACCTTATGCTTCTCTGCGGTTGCGAGGAGAAGTCTTGTCGTCTGGGCGTGTCCCGCTCGAATTGCCATGCTAAGCATAGGAAGGAGGTTGCTGATCTCTCTTGTTGCTATGGCACCAAACCGCTGACTCTTGCGCTCCATAGCAGTGGCTAGAAACAATCCATCGTTGAGAAGCTCCTGAAGCTTGTGGGAGTCCCCAGAAATACAGGTCGCGAATAGCGTTTCCTCATTCTCCGTGCAGTCTTTGATATCATTGTTGGAACCATAACGCAATGCTATGCTTAGCTCTGCCTGGACTTGAGCGCGATTAACCGCTGGTTTTTGGTCGGCCATATTCTGGTTTGAGGGTACTTGGTACGTTATGTAGAACGCTCGATGAGATCGCGCTGAAGCTGGACGATATAGTACGGTGAAAGGGTAGCGGCAAACTTTTGTTTGGAGGTTGGAGGTTGCCTGGTGTCGAATACGCAATCACGTGCGGATGGTGCGTGCATGGATCATGAATGAGTATGGATTATTCAGCATTGAGTTGTCTGTTTCTTGAGATCTATGGGGTGTACCTGCACTATGTAGATCCAGTGGAATGGTACAAATGCAGGATCATCTGCAGGAACAGAGGATTAACCCTATAATCCTGCTGGAAGTGATGCGCAGAATAGAATATTCAAAGGAGTTTCAGAAGTGGGGAATCACGGGACCCACATACGGTGGCCTATATCCGACACCTGGTACCTGGTACCTGGTCGGGCTTAGCGACAAACAGGTTATTACTTCTTATGGTCATGGTTGCCCAGAGAGAGTCGTGAAGGCGGCGGTAAGTTGCAAAGTCGTAGATATTTGCAGGTTCGTGAGCGCAAATAGTGTTGTGTTATTTGTCTGAAAAGTGGTGGGCGAGCGATTTGAGGCATGTGCCTCGTCGGTTAGCTCCCTTTTAGGCCTATATTTAGACGAAGGCTAGGGCTACAAGGCTGAGCTCACTGTGACGCAGCGCTACAACCTCCTCCTTTCAAACATAATAACACCGTAACTAATTATACGTATACCCGCAGCTGAGAACGGCCGTGGCTCCTTTCCAAATCCTGTATTGTCCTGAAGAGAGTGAAGCTCCGCCTTTAGCCAGACTCTCGTATTTCCACCAACTGCGCAGCCTACATCCCGAGCCGTGATAAGTCTCTATAATTCTCATCCTACACACACCCAGAGGGTCAGAAGGAGTCAAATAGGAGCGTCTATGAGGACGTCTTGAAACGTTGGAGACTCTGAGGCTCCATTTGAGTTCCTATGCAGGACCAGTCCAGCGGCCCCGGACGCTTCGCAGATGATCATCCACTCAACGCAGCTCGCTTACCGGTCCAACACTGCATTCAGTTACGTTTGAACATGTTCCTGGGCATTTATCACAAGTTTCTTGCGTCAAGAATCCTAGAGGACGACTGTTCATAGAACACTGAAAAGATCAGGAATGGCTGGGTTTGGGAGTAACTGATGCTGTGCAGCAGTGATGCTGGCTCTCTGAACCCTAGTTTATTCAAGACGGCCCTTAGGAGCTTCTTTTCTATCCTTATTAGAGATGCTTGATAGCCAACTTTAAGTCAAATCATCTGCAACAACATCATCACTTTCATCATCACTTCAACCATCACTTCCATCAAACTCATCATAGAAGCTCTCGCTTTCAGCTTTCTTCTTCCATCTATTCTCTCAGACCTTTCAGTCAATTCTCGTCCTACACCAAAGCAAAATGCGTTCCTTCACATTACTCTTCTCCTTCGTATCGCTACTCTTAGCACTCTTCCACACCTCTGTCTTTGCCACACCTATTCCTGGGCAATCTCTTGACCTTGACAAGCGCACTACTTATATGCCAGCTGATGCATTGGATCCTGATACACTTCTAACTTGGATCCAAGCAGAGAGATCTGCTGTTGACCCGACTAAACTCGTGTTTTATTCTGGTGACGGCACATGGAAGAAGGCAAAGGCTTTTGTGAAGGCGAATCCTGGTTTCAACTGGTATTCATCAATCTATGACGCGAATTTTCGTTCCACATTTGGAATAAAAACTCCATCACTTATACAAGCGAAGGCCATGTCAACGGCGATGGCCAAATACGCTTCGGGCGATGCTTACGTTATGGGTGCTGACTTGGGTATACATATTCCCTCTCTGAAAATTGAAAATTACAATAGCTGACATATTCTATTAGCTTCTGCCACCAGTGTCTGGAAACAACAAGAGCTGCCAACTCTCAAGGCCGGAGGAAAAATTACGAAACTCGTTTCGCTGACAAGTACTGCCACATCAGTAACCGATACTGTTGGCACTCTCGCGATTGATGGTGGTGCGGCAACAGTAGCAGAAGCTGCAACGGACGGTGCAATGGACGGCCTCCTTGCAGACTTTGCTGATGTAGTCTTTGCCGCCATTTTGTGATGAGGAGGATAGGGAGCGTTTGGAGTTCTGAGGTGCATAATGAGGAAGACGGGCATTATTGGAGTTCAGGATTTTTAAAAGTAAATCTTTATTTATTTGAAGTTTTGGAGGTTATCATGAGTCACACGGGGTTCTTGGCGTTCAATCTTTGGAAAAGCGGTTCAAGATAGATATTCTTTGGCTAGCAATATGCAACTTATACCTAGGAAAACTTTGTTATCGTGATGATGTCGCTCTGCAGTGCTGAAAATGGTTCAGGCAGGCTATCAGTAAGGATTAGCACCCTTCCCACTCGATCAGCCAAATCATGTATTACAAGAGTGGCATTTATTGGAGTAATAAGAATATCGACCAAATAACTACAGAGCTTCTCAGTCAGTTTAGATACTCTCTCACTATTCCTAATCCTACATTACTTATAAAATACAGCTAATAGTTAACATGTTTCTCGCATATTAATTAATAACACTATATCGAAGCAGCTCTCGATGTCTAATCCATCATTAGAGAGGATAGAGAAGGGAGGGAGAGTAGACATAGAAATATATATATCGAGCAGATAGTTACGTGATTGTTGAATGTTGGAAAATGCGTAGGGAAAGATGTCTACATTTCTATGGAAAAATGGACTGAGTATATATAGTGATAATCCCAGTCTATGAGACCTAAGAAATGAAATCCTAGCTAGCCGAAAGGGT
>AYLM01000380.1:0-38231 GCA_001625345.1 Cairneyella variabilis | reverse complement strand
CCCCCGCCCCTGGTCCAGGAGTCTGGCACTATCACCGACACTCGAGGCATTGAGTCTCGCTTCAATCTCGAGCATTACATCAAAGAGATCCACAACGTCTGCAGATCAAAGGTGAAGGTCTCGCACTAGCAGGTACGCCGGCTCGCAAGGCTAGCGGCGCACTGTCAAGACTCAAGGAGAGTCTTCTTGATCTGAAGGTCCACACGGTCAACACAGCATGGCCCCAGGAGCTACAGACCTGCAGCTGGCGCGAGAATGCCAATGAGATCTTTTGTATGGCCATGATCAACGATTGGAGTGTTCCCTATCTCCAAAGGCCGTTCGCTAGACAGCTCGTCGCCTGTGTCATTGACTGGGACATTGTTCACCTGTGCCAATTGGAGAAGCTCGGCGATCCATTGGGCATGGACTTCCAAGATAGAGAGGAGGCCATCGCCTGCTGCAGGAAAGCCGAAGCAGGCTCGCACAGGATGCTTGGCTTGCAGAGAGAGACATCCGCTATGTGATGAGGGTATGTCAGTTTGCCAGAACTGTAAAAGCCGAACCGGATTTGCGAGAAGAGTCCGGGTGAAATTCATTGACACTGTTGTCAAAGATTCACCAGCCAAGCGATCGCGAGGAAAGTGCAAATCAATCAAGGCGCTAGCGGTATCCGAAAACAGTCACGTGATTGTTGAATGTTGGAAAATGCGTGGGGAAAGATGTCTGCATTTCTATGGAAAGATTGACTGAGTATATATAGTGATAACCCCAGTTTATGAGACCTAAGAAATGAAATCCTAGCTAGCCGAAAGAGGTAGTGCTTGCGTGGCACTAAAATAAGGGGTAAAATTACCGTTTTAGTACTGAAATATCCGACAAGCGGGATAATGCAAACCGGGACAATGCATACTGTAAGGCGCTCATTGATATAAGTTCCCAAACAGGCGAGAGCATCCCGATAAGGCGGCGTAGATAGCTCAATAAGTGGTTTGACAGTATATGTGGGCTGCGCGACGTGCGAGAGTGATGAATGGCGGTTTTTGTTGAATAGCGGTCTTGACGAATAGCAGTAGTCTGGACAAATAACATTCTTCATTTGTATAGTCTCGCTTTCAATAGATCGCTTTGATAGAAAGCATGGGGATGTAATCTCTCTTCTTATACTTCACTTTCAAAGCGCAATAGAGGTCCAACTATCTATACCCTGAGTAGTCTCGCATTTTAGTGATCATTTCAATCTAACCACATATTAGGTACATGAGTGGAATGATAAGTGATAGAGGCGGTATGCACGAATAGCAGAATGGATGTGGTGATACACTGAAGACAGGCGACTAGGTAGCAGAATCAAAGGACGATAGGTAGCTTAGAGATGGTGAAAGTATCAAACCCTGCAATAAATTAGTGGAAGTGGTAGAGGTGAAGCACGATGAATGGATTGAAAACGGTAGAGGTAGAGGTAGAAATTAGGAGGGAGGCAGAATAAGTAGCAAAAATAGATCACTATTGATAGCGTGTAGCTGGTGAGCATAACGGATGAGGTAGGGTCAGCAGCAAAATCAAAGCACGATCGATAGATTAGAGATAGTGAAACAAACAAAGAGGAGTAGATGAAGTAGCAGAATCAGAGCACGATTGGCAAGACGAAAGTGGTGAGGGATTTGTGGCACTTTCTAAATTGGAAAGATGCTAGCATAGATAATTTTCAAATGTCTGAACTGGAACCTACCTTTCTCTTCGCGTCTCTTATGGCCTCATTTGCAACTATTTACTGCTCTAAGAGAATACAATAACAATAATTTAACTTGCTTATAGCCTTGCCAAATCAGGCATGTGACTAGTATCACAAGCTCCCACCTTTCATCTAAACTGTAAGCCCCTTTTCTAAAATCTCAACTAATCTTGCTCTTATAATAATTCACTACAATAGCAGAGTATATGAAGGGAGACTTTCACCCTCTCATGGCCTTGCATGATTGGATAGGCCATCGGTACGTTCTAGAAGTCAGAATTGTAGCCCCTCCTCCTTTCGCAAGTCCTGCAATCATGGTTGCAACTTCACTATTACCATATAGTATAGCAATAAAGACTTTTACTCGCTTGGCACTCCCCAAATTGGGCATATCACCTGCACCATAACCCTCTAACTATCGTCTGAACTAAGACCCGTCCTCCCAACACGTCTAGTGTGATCTTCCTTAGGGCTTTTCACCACCACAAGAAAGCAGAATCAGGAGATGATAACATGCTTACGCCCTTCTGAAATAAGGCAGCTGACCTGCATCATGGCATTTCGCCTCTTGTCCAAGCTGAAAGCCCGTAATCAACGCACCTCGCGTAATCTCGCTTGCAACGATTTCACCATTCCAAGAGATTAGAGCTAGCAAATATTTACCACTATAAAAGAATAGAACAAGAAGATTTTCATTCGGTTGGAGCCTTGCCTATTTAGGACATGGCCTGAACCGCAACCTCCTACCAATCGTCTGAACCCCTCCTCTCAACTCAACGTAAGTAATATTGCTTGCGGCGTTTTTACTATCACAGGAAAGCAAAATTAGGAGATTATCCTTGGCTACGGCATTGCCTAACTGGGGCGTGGCCTGCTCCACAAACTCTTACCAATCGTCTGATCACCCCCTCCCGACACACCTCGCGTAATCTCGCTTGCAGCATTCACAACTACAACAGAGAGCAGTACTCAATAACCAGATATACGAAACTCAATACTACAGTAAAACCAGACTCATCACGAGAGTTCAAGTAAGGTGACTTGACAGGGTTGTCGATTACCAAATCACCTTTGCATTCCTGTCGAGGGGGAAGGTGGCTCCCAGGAAACTTCCGACTGCGGCAAGTCTTTCCGACCTAAATTACTCCCTCTAACTTCCATAACCGACGCACAAAAGACATTCTCAATCCAACGCGGCCGAGCCTTTATTCTTAAAATCAACGTGCGACTCGACGTTATGTGCGAAACCATTGTTGTCCATCATAAATGCCAGCACCAAGAAGTCCGACCCCCGACGCGATGTATCCCCGATATCCTATCATTTGAGGGACTCGAAGCTATTTGGCTGGCAAGTCTCTCGGGAGAACCAGCACCTCTGCCGTGGTGCGACTTCTTGGACGTCTACCACGTCGGATCGCGAAGACTTTGTTTGGAGTGTCGGAAGGAGAGGCGGCGAGCAATGAGGAACGCCAAGGAAGACTCTGAGGAATGGCGGATGAGATACGACTGGAAATGGTGGGCGAATTGGCATAGCGAGAAATGGTCGGAGGATCGGGAGGAGAAGGATCTGTGGTTGGAGGAGCTGAAGAAGGAATATGCCATCGTGGAGAAGGTGACAAAAGGATCGGTAGTGAAAGGAGAGGTAGTTTGGTGACGGAGAGCATCGGTCTATCAACCCATCGAGTCTGTAACAACGACAACACGGTATACCACGTCAAAGCACCACCCCATTCGGCCATTCACGTCTCCTCTAGTCAGAGCAGGACCGACAAGCTCCTGCTCTGTTCAATCCTCGACTCCTCAATTACTCGTCAGCGACAAGGCGAGCTCCGGCCCGCAATAGCATTACTCGACGACGATCATCCATCTCTACGAAAGGCATCAGCGGGACACGATTCAAGAAAGAGACTGTCATATGAACATTGTCATGGCAGTGAGGGGATACACCTCGGGAAGGAAGCCAAAAAAGAAAGGAAAAGAAAGGAAAAGAAAAGAATAGAAGAGCGCTCAACGAAATATGCCTTCCTTTTACAAGGGTATTGCTGAAGAATGATAATTAACGAGCATTATTGGTTATCATTAAGATCGAGAATAAAAGCGAATTATTCCAAACCTTCATGAAATTACCTCGTAGACGATACCTGAGTTGAGTTGTCACTAATGTTGAAGTGTCCTGGCTTGAGGTCTGCTGGAATGCCAGCTTGCTGCCTTCGATGGGACCTTTGATGGTGTTTTATCCTCCTCTACCACATGATGTTTTAGTAGGATCATAAATTGACAGGGAGTAACTCCGGAAGAAATGCATGCAAATTCTCTTTGTCCTTCGCTGCAGTTCAGAAATCAATGATTCAGTCAGGTGACTCAGTGCGCTTTGCCTATTGTAGCCGCTAGCGTATTTGTCAGCCCATGCCGAAGCCGACAGACTCTACTTTGTTGCCTTCTCTCCACCCCCATCCTTCAACCTCGACAACCAACATCGACAACATTGCAACACAACAAACCCGACGTCGAATCATCAGATCTGGCATCGGAAGAGAACAACTGTGTCCTTTCTTTCATTCTGAGTCGCACGGAAGTTGGGGAGGGACAATAAGCTGGCGGTAGAGAAGAGCAGTCGTGGTGGTTCGGTTTGCTTTGTCGGTGGAGGATCCAACAATCTCAAGAACTTTGCACACCGCAGCCCAGCTGCAATCTTGTACATCATCTCCTTCCTCTCAGACGTTGTTGTCGTGTCACAATTGTTATCTCCAGTGATTGCAATCAGATTTTGATTTCCCTCGTTCTCCTGAACGGAAAAAGAAGAAGAATCTTGATCTTGCATCGGTCGCGTTCACGATACAATTGCCCCCTTCCCTTAGATATCGAACACTGATCTCTGAGCACTTCATCGCATCTCTTGAGTGCATCAGAATAGCGTCGCTTTCCTCTCCAACAACGACTCCACAAGTCCGACGACCTTTCGAGTTTGACATACCTTCCGACACCCAGCACACTTTCGCATCATGACGTCCTCAGTATTCTACAAGTTCAAGTCCCAGAAGGAGCCTTCTCGAATTGAATTTGAAGGTACTGGTATCTCTGTATTTGAACTCAAGCGTGACATCATCATCAAGAGTGGTCTTGGTGATGGAACAGACTTCGATCTCTCAATCTTCGATGTCGATGGCAAAGAAGGTAAGCATCTGGAAATTCTTTACTTGTGACATGTCTAACCAAGAATAGAATATGATGATGATACCGCAATCGTCCCTCGTTCCACTACGGTCATTGCCCGCCGAATGCCTGCTATCAAGAAAGGCGCCGGAAAAGCCCACAGATACATGACTGGCAAGATGCCGGCCAATGCGAAGAATTCTGGTCGCAAGGAACACTCAAGCAAAGCTGCTTCGAAGCCTGCCACCAACGGATTAGCACAAATGAATAGCGCCATGACGGAGGAGCAGCGTATGGCCGCTATGTTCCAGGCCCAGAGCGAGCAGTGGGATGCCCAGCAAGAAGAGATGGCCAAGTAAGTTACACTCCTGCCACTTCGCAAACTTGATGTAGACTAACATATACAGGCAAACTAAAGTGCACTATGCTGGCAAGAAGAACCCAGTTTCTGACAACGAGCCTCCCCAAGGTTACATCTGCTATCGCTGCGGAGAGAAGGGTCACTGGATCAAGGAATGTCCGACCAACGATGACCCAGCCTTCAACGACAAGCCTCGCATCAAGCGTACAACCGGTATTCCGAGATCATTCTTAAAGACTGTGGAGAAGCCGGTGCTCACTGGGGATGGAGATGATGCAAAGCCTCCATCTGGCATCATGGTGAATGCAGAGGGACAATTTGTTATTGCTGAGCCAGATAAGGCCTCCTGGGACCAATTTCAAGTCAAGGCTAAGGCTGCCGCTGCTGCGCAGAAGGCTGCTGCGTTGGGAGATAAGGAGCTGCAAGAAAAGGGACTAGAGTGTTCAATCGACAAGAGAATATTCATAGACCCAATGAAGACGCCATGTTGTGAGAAGACGTACTGCAACAATTGCATTACTAACGCGCTCATGGAGAGCGACTTCATCTGCCCTGGTTGTCAGACCGAAGGCGTACTGATTGATGACCTGAAGCCTGACATCGAGACGACCGAGAAGATCACCAAGTTTCTGGCCGAGAAGAATGCTGCTGCGAAGGAGAAGGAGAGATCCAAGAGTCCGAGCGTAAAAGCAGAAACCACACCCCCTCCTGCGGACGACAACTCAAAGTCAAAGTCAAAGTCACCCACTCCGAAGTCACCTGCCGACGTCAAGTCGGAAATCAAGTCGCCTGAAAAATCACAAGCCGAGTCCCCTACCGTCTCTGATTCCACTCCAAAGACCGAGTCAACTGCGGCCCCAGAAAAGCCGGTCGTCAATCCGAAGAAGCGTCCAGCTGACGAACTGCTTGACAACCCTAAGATCCCAAAGGCTCCCAAGGCTATGCAGCAGCAAGAAGCCCAGAAGCAAGCCATGCTGCAACAACAGCAAATGATGAACGGAATGAACGGCTTCCCTAACATGCCCTTCAATGCATTCCCAAATATGCCCAACATGATGAACGGCTTTGGTGGCATGCCAAACATGATGAATGGTTTCGGTATGGGTGGCATGCCGATGATGGGTATGAACCCTATGATGGGCATGAACGGCTATGGTGGTTTCCCAAACATGATGAATGGCTTCCCCATGGGCAATATGGGTATGATGAATGGTAACATGGGTGGTGCCAATGGACAGAGCAATGGTGCAGGCGTTGGTGGAGGAGCAGCAAGTGGATTCCCGAATCAGCAAAAGACTGTGTTCTCGGAGCCACTGCCGAATGAGGAGGACAATGCTTACTTCCGCAAGCCTGTCAATCCTCACCGTCACCAGGGACGTCAGCGCCGAGCTAGACCAAGCGATTATCGGGAGTTGTAGGCGTGACGCTTCATTCTCTCCTCGTTGGAGACTTTGATGTTGCGAAGGCCGACTCTAAGCAATGTCTTCTCGACTTGATATTTTCCTGTCGACATGCGCCTCTTCAAAGTCGAACTCCTTAACATTACCTGACGATACCTGTACACATCACATCGACTCGACCAGTGCACATCATAATCGGCACAACTATTACATACGCAACTTCGAACCTCGACTTTCACCAATCTCACTTTTCTACGGTACGGATACAGCATTGCAAGGCGTTTATGGGTGGACAACCTACCAGGATGGTATGGCATAGCATGGGCTTCATGCATCATGAGGGGCGGTGATCTTTTGAGGTAATTGCAGACATGGAGCAGGAGTCTAACATCACGCAGCGCATGGGTATTGCATATTTGTGTATTGTATTGAGCTTTCTACATCTCCCATTCGGCGGGGAGAAGAGCTGGGGATAGCTCTGCAGAGCGAGGAATGCCTTCGGCCTGCCTGCCAGAAGTGTCTATGGAGATAGTCACATAGAAAATTTAACAAATTTTAAAATCTTCGGGTCTTTATTATAGTGATGTGATATAATGTGAAATGGCCCGTTAACGAATTGCAATGAAGTCGAATTCCCTCTTCTGTACTAATCATTACCTCCAAGACCCCTTTCCCTCAAATATTCCCACCAACCCTTCCTCAAAACACCACCCCAGCACTCCAAAGCCACTCCTTTTCAGTCTCCAAGATATCAGTGCCCAAATTCCCCAACCAACACTACACACTCAGAATCAAGCCTTTTGGAAAATCACAAGTAAGAAAAATACATCCTCGCTTTTTACCTGCAACATGCAGAGAAACCTTCCCCTTTTCTAGCTTTCTATCGAAACAGGAAGAGGGAGGGGACAGCTGTCTCTCTATAAGGCGTCATGGCAGAACCTTGCGATATGCAAGAAAGATTCTGCTATTTTATCAATGCATCAGGGAGGGAAGCGAAATCTGTCTACTCCGCCTCTTGTTCGTTATGCTTCGAAAATTTCTGGGCAGAGTCTTAGAAGGACATTGCAGTCTTCTAGGAAGCATCCTCTTTGACATTTATTCTCTGAAGGCGAGTGCTGCAAAGATCGTTCGAAGTCATCATCTCAGGTTCTGCAGATGCATTAACTTCCTTCGAGAAGCAGTAAACCATAATTTTCTTTGAATGTGTTTGGAACTATCGCAGAGTTTGTGGCTGAGGGCGAAGTCCTCTTTCAAGTCCCGTCTTGTAAAGTCTCACCTCAATCCCACATGTTCACTCACAAAAGGCACAATCATTATAATTTAACTTATTCTTTGTTGCTTAGCTCTAATACACAGATATCACCGCCAGCCAGCCGTCCCTACAGCCAGCCCGCAAACGCCAGACAAACCCAACCCAACCCCAGTGCGCCAGTCCGAAAGCAAGCGTGTGTACTGAGCCTTTTGCCTGCCAATTATGTACAGCAACAAGCCGAGCCCATCGCCACCCGCAAGCAAAATGCAGAAAAAGTGGCCACAAGCAAAGCAAAGCAAAGTGTCGCGAAAGCAAAGAAAGGAATGACTAATCTACAAATGCGTGTTGCCATGCGACGTGAGAGCGCAACGTTGTTTTCCAGAACGCCAGTTTATTCTCCCTGCAGCAGCCGAATGAGCGATTCCGAGATGCCAAAAGGCGAGGTCATGAGTGCCTTACTCCGCGTGTATTCTCTATACTCTTGACAAAAAACTTTTCGATGATCCATCTGGATACCTTTCCCATATTGTACACCGAGGGGCCGTTATGGAGACTTAACCTAAGAGAAACGTCGGTTCTGAGCAGCCATGTTCTGCTGCTGCTGTTGCTGCTGCAGATTCATTTGGGCTGCCATTCCATACGGATTGGCCTGGCCTTGGTAACTATCGCCGATGATCTGGTGCATACCCATTCCAGATAGGCCTTGCTGTTGGCTGACTGGGCAGTCCTTGTGGGCGATCAGAAGGGTCTTCAGGTGAACGACCTCATCTCGCAATGCTGACATCTGGCCAAGCATGGCGTCGTTATCGGCAGTCAAAAGCTCGACCTTCTGTTGGAGGTTGGCGAGCCATTGCTTCTTCCGTTGTCGGCACTTCAGGGCAGCGACACTATATCATTCGTCAGCATTGTGTTGCAAGATATTGCAATAACTGTTGAGGTAGGAAGACAAAGAGGCACATACCGATTTCGCTCCAAGAAGTTCTTTCTCTTCTCTTCATCAGTCATCTTCTTTCCGTTGGCGTGGAACTCGTCCTTGCTCATATCTGGTTCCTCCTCTGATGCTGGTTCGGCACTCATGGCACTACCATTATTGGCCTTCGACTTCTTGTTGGCAGGACCCTTTGTATCGGTGGCTTTCCGACGGCCGTTTGTTTGTGTCTCTACGCCCTTCTTGCCCTTACCACGCGTATTGGGTCGGGTGTTTTGTTCATTCTCGTCAGAGAAGCCGCTCATCTCGCTAGCTCCACGACCAGAAGTCGTGCTGATGGATCCACCGTTTCGGTTGGCCATCTGGGGAGAGGTCTCAGAGGATTGGCCGCCCATCTGAATGCTCTGGGGTTGAGCGTGTTGGACAGGCATTTGAGGTTGAGGGGCCATAGTGTAGTGGTTTGGAACTTGGGGACCATTGTGCGCCTGAGCGAGTAGGTACAAGCCGTTGGCTGCGTCGTTGGCGTCGTGTTGGTCGAACTTCTGGTCGATCTGGCCGGTCGCGGCTGGCTTCACGTCCATGCCATTCAGATCTTGGGGTTGGGAGGTGAAAGACTGCGGCACCTGGGTGGACTGGTTTTTCAGATTATTAGCATTTATGGCCGTGCGATGAAAGTCAATTGTTCCTGGGGTTGCGGCAGCACTTGCCAAGGCACCAAATAGTGATGAATTTGGACTGGGCTCAGGGAACATAGAACCACCGCCGCCTGGTGTCAGTCCGGATCGAAGACCAGATTCGTTGGGAGTGGGGAAGCCGCCTCTCAAGTGATGGCCGTCGCTGAAGTAGTCATCTGCAGATGCTTTGGGACCTGTGAGCATGGCTGGACTGAGTGGCCCGCTGCGCAGGCTATTCCAGAAGCCAGGCGTACCTCCACCCGGAAACCCAGCCGGGGAAGTCAGAGCGGCAACAGATGGGAGTTTGGTGCCGCCAGGTGTTTGTACTCCTCCGTTTGCGGCTCCGGAAAAGTCTGACTCGAAGGGATTGCTCTCGAAGGTGAGATTGCCGTGGTTGGTCGAGAAGTAGTCGGGTGTCTGAGAGACTTGTGTTGGGGCAGGACGAGGAGGAGGTGCTAGAGGCTCGCTTTGTTCAGCTTTAACAGAGTCCTCTAGCTTCGAGTCTGGGTCTGCGAGATAAGAGATGGTCATTAACTATAATGTTCTATCGCATTGAGCGCGGACGTGGTAGGGGAGACGAGGAGGCGATTATCTTTGGGATTGGAAGGTGCGACGAGGTGAAAATGTCTCAGGAACAAGAGTTATTTTCAATCGCACTTACCTGGCTTGGGCGGCGTCGCATTCGACTGCACAGGAGACTTAGATGCTCCCTTCTTCGTGTCCCCCATGATGGGTCAAGATCGCGAGTGTGGAAGTGAGCTGTTGTAGTTAACAAGACGAAGGTACGTCAGTGGCAGAAAGTGGAAGTAAAAGAGAAGGGCGAGACGCCGATCAGTCGTGCCCAGATGGAATGAATTATGTCTGGTTGTTGTGTGTGCAGGTTCGAGGGAAGCGTCGACTTTTATGACGTACGGGTCTGTCGCTCGCATTAGACTAGTTTCTCGAACCCACCGGCCTTCTCTGCTTCGCTCGCACCAGACTCACCTCTATTAAAACATCAACAACACCTAATGCCAAATGCCAGTGATGCTCCGTATCGCAATCGGTCGAGTATCAGAAATGACTGAGTTGATATGGAGTGGACCAAGTCGATGTTTGGTTCAAGTGGGAAAAGGAAGTTCGAGTGGCAAAGCGCAACACCAGCCCCTGACAAATTCAATCTCCCAGTGCTCAACCGCGATGCAGAATCTATCGAGACTCGATGAAGAAGTCGAGTAAGGTCCTGTATCGAAGAAGGAACGTCGTCCAATGGTGATATAGGCTTTGATGTTCCTCCTTTCGTTGCTGGAAGTGTTGTTTGAATTCACTTTCTCGAAAGCAGTGACGTCGTGTTCGCGACCGAAAAATCGCATGCACCACACGAGCAGCCTTCGAGGAGCTAGAACAAAGCGGAGGAGCCTCCTACGGCGGAGACGAGAAAGAGCTGAGTGGCTATTACTGGCCTCAGACAAGATATGAGGCTCTGCTGTACCCGAGGTGTACCTGTGGCAGATCTTCTTTCGGTCTTTGGGCGGTGGTAATGTGAGTTGTGGGAGAAAGGAAACTTTCGTCATCAGGATGACGCAGGACAAAAACTGGGAGGGAGAACGGCGCACCAAGCCAGAGATGCGCCAAGCAGGCAGGCCAAGGCGCTAGGAGGGGGAAATCGTCCTAGCCAATCAGCCGAGAGCTTGCGCGACACACCATTCCGCAATGAGCCCGTAGTCTAGAACCGAGCCGTGAAAGGAGGTCCCGATTAGAAATGCACCAAAACGCGTCTTGGACACTCGGTTGAAAGCCTTCCTATTATGATAGGATATGATAGGACACTGGATTAGATCTAGAATCGCGGCTCAAATATAGGATCATACTTGCATAGCCCTATTTATTCAATATCGACTCTTCTCACCGCAAAGATATTGTACATTTGTTCACAGACCAGTCAGGCCCTCTCGATAAGTCACCACACCCAACCCCGCTGGATCGGCACTCGTACTTCCCAAAAACAACGGGCCTCTCGCTCACCTTCCTAACCACACTTCCGTATATTTGGTAGACCGACGTATTATATCTATCTTGGCGTGCAAGGCAGCTCACGGGACCTCAAGATAGGCAGAGACTTAAGTCCACTTGAAATATTCTAGAAGCAAAAGATTTCGACGGTTCACAGATATCCACCTTAATGCATGTGAAGAGAGAAATGAGAATTCTTACTCCGCAATTACGGCTGCAGATCGGCGATCCTTTTAGCGTATTGAAGTGCAACGGACACGATTGCTGCCTCCACTTCTCATCCGAACTGTGAGTGAGATTCTGGTCTCCTATGGTTTCTTTAATACCATGGATTCCAAAAAAGAAAAAAAGAAATCCTTCTTTCTGAGAATGTCACGTCATCTTAATCTCTGAGGACTTCGCAAATCTAAGATCCTCGTGGCTCAATAGCTGATTCTTACTATGAATGGTACACATCGCTGCCAAGTCGCTACCCCTTTTCTCGCCTCGCGTAATGTCAGTCGTCAATCATCGCAAAAAGTCCCGAAGATCCAAAATATCTCAAGAAGAAATGGTCCTAAGATAGGCGATAAGTCTACACAGTTGGATAGAGCCCGCGGTGACTGTGCTCGGATCCAGGTCGGAGTCTTTGATGCTTCGAAAGAAAATTCAATGCAGAGAGCTCCTAAGTTGTCACTTTGCCGGCGAGCATTCTACATGAGATTTCCTTGATCCTAACCAACTCTTCTGAAGTAATGGCTAACAAACGTTCAGATCTCTAATTTTCATCTGCTCGTGCTTTCCCTCCCAGCTCACCAAGTCCCTCCTCACTTCGGTAGACTCCCTGCTCCAAGATGACTTCCTCCGCCGCTCTTCGAATCCGCTCTCCGAATTCCCTTTCCTTATAACCTAAGTCAAAGCCAAACCAAATATCAAGACTGCTGTTTGACACATGATTTAATGTTCAAATTTTTACTTCGCCTGTCATCCCAAAATTGAGATTCCATCTCATAACCTAAATTCCACGCCGAGTGCCTCCGACAATCACCAATGTCACTTCTCAACTCGCCAAAACAAAATGCCAAGATAATGATGTCAACAAATATCGAGGTCCACCAGGTCGAACTCTACCGCCTCAACATGTGCCTAGCGGCTGCGCAAAGCAGAACTCGGTAGGATGGTTAAAGTAAGGTTACCAGGTAACCGAGTCCTTCTCCAATTTCTACTACCTGGAGATTGATTGACGTCACTAGTAATATTCACCGCTTTCAAGGGCATAGCGGTGGACTGTCGGCGACAGACTTAAGTTTAGAAGAATGGAACAATTCCAGCTTCTGGATTTGACACCGTGACCGGCTCACTGTAAGCTATCTCGGCACAGCTTAGAGTCCTGAATTTCGAACTCGTCGGGATGGTGAGCACTGAGTCTCTCCCCATTTCAGCTTGTTTGAAAATAATTGACGTCAACAAATATTAACTTTCTACCTCTTCGAGAACCTGGAAAGCGACTGCCTGCGGCAGAATCTTGGGTGGCACTCCTCAACGGCCCCCCAAGTTACACAGTCTCAGCCGATCTTACACGGCGAGCTTTTTCCAGTCCTTAACCCATCAATCCTACTCGCTCACTCGACTTGCACATCACGACGTCCAGCAAGTGCAACCCAAGCCAGAGAGCTTTGGGATGTGTAGAAGTTTGTACAACATACAACGTTTATTCCTCTCAGAAAGAAGTACACCACACTAAGGGTTTGGTGAGCTTCGCGGTTTCACGTCAAGCTGAAGAGGAGAGACGGAAAGCGCTGTTTTAAATCAAGTAACCACAGCTCTGAGATGGGGATGAAACATGAAACATGGATGGAAAGGCCCCGTGAACATGCATGAGGTGGACTTTATAGAAAGTTGGAATATTCATATGAAGAGAACCTAGATAGAGGTCCTGAAAGACTTCGCATCAAGGTACAACAGTTCTTCCACTCGCATCACAGAACCATGAATGAGACAAAATTCTACATTTCCCAGCCCATTTCTTACTCTCGCACGTCGCAACGTTGGCTCAAGACCCCTCAAAGCCTTGCCTCCTTCACAGGCACAACCCTAAACCCGTGCCTCGGGCAATGAATCCTAACCGCCTTCCCGCCTTCCATCTTCCCCTCAACTACAATCTCCCTCCCATTCAAACTAACCAGTCTTCCCCTATCCCTCCTAGTAAACCCCGAGTCCGTCGGCCACACCTCAACCTCCTGTCCTTTCCTCAACCCACTCGGATCACTCGCTTCAACCTCCTCTTCCTCTTCCGCAAATTCACAGCTACTTATCAACTTCGCTGCCTCCTGCCCCGATATTTTTTTAGGTGGGCCGTGTTTCTCTGCGTTCATCTTTCCTGCTTGCTTGACAGCTGTGTCGAAACGATCGATCCACGCAAAGGTCTTCGGGAACAGCTTCTCCGATATCAGATCTGCTGGCAGCGCGCCCTTCAGTCCTTTAAGCCAGTGGAAAGGCCAGACAGCCTCAATATCCGCAAGACTTGGACTCTCAGTATTCAAAATCCATTCACGACCATCAGCCAACAAACCCGTCTCCAAAAACACAAACGCATTCTTGATCTCCACCAATGCCTCGGGACGTCCACGCTCGATGTTTTCCCTTGACCACGACCGACCAGTATAATCCTCTCTATCTTTAGTGAACTTCGGATCCTTGAGCAACGGTATATTGGAAGGAATCAGTGAAGCTGCACCATTGAAGATGCCGCCGTCTACGCACCATTTTTCGAGGAGTTTGGTGAGAGCGACTTGATCTGGTGATGAGGCGGTGATGGAGAGATAGGGACCGGATGCGTGGGTGGGGAACAATTCTTCGAGTTTCGAGAGGATGAGGCGGGTGTCGTTGTAGATGTCGCGGCCGACGGTTAAGAGGGGAATGCGGCGGTATTGGGTCCCGATGAGGGAGACGTCTGGGCGAGGCATTGTTGGTGGTTGTATCTGTTGGAGGATCAGTACATAATCTAGGAGTAACAGAGAGAGAAGAGGAGAGGAAAGCTCAGGAGCTCAACAATTAGGGCTTAGGGATGATGGGGTATGGGAGAGGTGGAGAAGGTAGGAGAAGAAACCATACGCATTGAGAGTACGGAATCCCTCTCAGATTCATATACCAGACAACCCTACAACACTGTCAACACCAACTTCCTTCAAAGCGTACCTGGAGCAGACATACCTTCTAGCATAAGGCGAGAAACTGTAATGGTATAGGATAACCTCTCTGCTGCCCTCCATCTCGATTCCTTTCGCTTCCTCAATTGCTCAATTCAATCAAAGTGTCAAATACCAAGAGTTATCAGAATGGCACAGTTGAGAAAGATAGAAGGGTTGGAAATAACTTCCACCTGAAAATATCTGCAGAAAGAAGCAGTTGTACCCCCTCATCGTCATATCCGAGTCAAGCTCAAGCTCCAGCACGCACAGAAGTGGGGCTTGCTGAAACTTGGGGACGCTGATCAACGGGCCGAGGCATCTTTTTGCTGCATGAAATTCTGGAACAGATAATTGGTAAATAATTTTAGATTCAGGAATACTTGCCAGGTTCTTGGACTTGCTGAGGGATTTTGGGTTTATGATATTGAGATTGCGATTGCGATGTGCAATTCTGGGAGACCTTTTAGGAGTGCCGGTTGTAGACCTAATCATCTCTTAGGGAATGAAATCATGCATGCGACGAAGGAAGAGAGACAGGAACTGATGGTCCGTGAGACATGCACATACTTGTGGTGCTTTGCATAAACATGGTGGATGGCAAGATCTTTCTGATGTTTACATTTCGAGCTGGAAAGTAAGTGCATCTGGGAAGGAGGATCAGCAAGATCTTTGGCATTCAATATTTGAAGCCAGGTATTCCATCAATAGCTCTGTACCAGTTTCTTCATTCGATTCCATTTGGTATTTTCCCGTCTATTAATTGGAAATAGCTTAAGATCACCGTCACCAAGCCTATGAAGTTGGAACGGCTGTGACATATACATTGCTATAGCTAACAAAACACCTCGATGCCCATGCTCGCCAATAAACATACACAAGCTCAAATCAAAACCAGGACCAACATCAAACTCCTTCGAGTATTATGAAATCCAACCCCAAGACCAAGAATATAAATCGAACGAACACTAGAAGTCCGAAAGTTAACCAAAGTCCCGAATCCGAATTTTGAACTCCAAAAACCCCTGCGCGCGTGAGCGACCAAATTGCCGTGTACTGTACGTATCGAAGTCCAGGAAGCCATGAAAAGGCTTCAGGATTGGTGACGAGCTCATTCATCGTCTCTCTGCTGTGCAAAACCGATGACCCAGCCATCACGTGTTCCCCTTCCTTTTCCTTCATAGTCCCTCTCTACATATACACGCCTCTGCCTTCCCTCAACCATACATCAAACCTATCTCCGACAAGCAGTACTCCAGCTCTCACTCGGGAAGTTCACAGGACTCGGTGGTGGCGGCGCAGGAGGCGCATAATCGCTTTCCTCCATTCTACTAATAAAACTATACGGGCTCTTCGCTTTGGATGTGAGGACGCTGGAGAGCGAGAGCGGTGTGACTTCTTGGCCGTAACTAGAATTCGAAAGTAAAGGCGATCGACGGCGAGGAACGGGGAGGGCGATGGGGGTTGGTGTTTGTGATGGCATTTTTGTTGGGAGTGGTGGTAGGAAAAAAGTCTCGGTAGAGTTTTCGACTCTTTTGTAGATTTGGCGTAAAAGTGGAGAGAGCTGGCGAAAACACCAAAATGGAAGGACGTGGAAATTCGAAGTAAAGTAGTTTACTCGTGCGGTGTTGTGATGATGAGCTGAGCGAGAAGAGACAGTCAGACGGTACGTACTTAAAATACTTGGTGTATGTGCATACACGAGCCAAGGTACCCACCCGCAAGAGTGCTTCTCGTGGATTTATTTGTATTAGTGATGGCCGCAGGAGGATTCTGGTGGTAAAACGGTCGAGGCTTATCAGTCGTACAGAGTGCCAAGTAAAACCGCAGCAGAAAGAGACAGCAGCAGGAGCAGGCAGCACGATGCTTTAAATAAAAGTCGGTGACAGGAGCAGCGCAAACCAACGGATAGAATTATTGGAAACCCGGGATGGAAAGACGAGACCAACAGGAAATCAAACGGGCACGCCCACGCATTTTATTATCTCTGGCACTGGCATGGCTGAAATCCAATCCCGGACGCCTGCAAGCACAAAAAAGTAAGACAGCTCAACTCAGGCCGGACAGCCGCCTCGGGCCCCCAAGCACCAAGGGCACCAGATCCATGTCCCAGCTGGATGAATGTCCAAGAATGTTCCATAGGTGGGCATGGAAGTGGTGGAAGGCATGCGATTGCAGCTTCCCCGACGAAAAGCCATGCCAAGTAACCTCGTCAGAGCCTAGAGACATGCTATGCTGTTCTTCCGCCTCCCCCGGAATTCCAGGCGTGCTCGAGCCCCGGTAACGCTACCCCAGGCTTCCCGAGCGCTGGGAAAGTAAGGAGAGACTCACCGAACCTTACATTTGTGCATCAGAGAATACGGGGCAATAATTATCAGGTGGTCGAAGCATGCTATTGGGGAGCGAGGACCCTACCAAGCTTCCCAATGAAGCAATATTATCTCCTGAAAATGGCGCATTGACAGCTCGTGTGCTCCAGCCTTATTACCTTCCCTTCCTACCTTGCATAATATCCTGGATTCTGCCGTGCTGTATGGCCTGCTCATCCTCGTTCAATTTTCGTGGGGTTCAATGTGGTCTGGAGTCAAAGACAAGAAAGACTCATACTAGGGTTCTATCACCGGCTGAGATTCCGCTCGATACGGTATAGCCGTAGTCGGTAACCCATCCCTCCAAAAATGCCACATCACCATCCATACATAACTCACCTCTCCAATCCTCTCCCTCCCTCAGTACTCAATACTTCAAGCGGTGAGCAATTCGCAGCTCACCTCCTGGGCCGGATTCGTCCATTTCCATTCCGGAGGGTGTTACGAACTTACGACTCATGCACGCCTACGATGCACTTCCCTTGTCGAGTGTTGGCTAGAAGCACCCGGAGATTGGGCCTGGACTCGCCGTTTCCAGAGCTTCCAACATGTCTTGGAATTTGATGGGAAGCAAGATTCGGGTGTGGGGGTTGGGGACGCCGCACCTAGGTGCGAGTGAGGCTTACTCTTTGACCGTGGGGGTGAGGAGAGGAACGTGGGCTCGCTGTCCCACTCCCACGCTTTCAGCCTGAGCCAGTATCGTAGAAGTGACAGATAGACCTTCCGTTTGCAACCCAATATCTCTCACTCCCGAAGCGCAAACATGGCTTTCGCGAAACAGGAAAGTCGGTATCTTGCCGCCCAAAAGCGCTTTTCGTTCGAAAAATTTGAAGGGGGACATGCGATTTGTAGGTTAACGAGCAAAGGAAATTCGTTCGTTTGGGTTTGCATTATTGGACTTTGGAAACGGACAAGGCAGCAAACGTGACAGCGTCTCATATCAGAAACTGGGGGATTCGGCGGGCTCTTCCTTCCGCCCTCCCGACCCGAGACGAGGGAGCGAACAGGCACTGAAGCTGGATTACGACGAAAGCTGCAACGCTAGATCCGAGCACTTATTATGCTATGAATGCTCGGCGAAATTCTCACGACTCGAGGCAGAGATGAAGAGGTACGAGTAATCTGACTCTAGGCTCCGAGACCGATTAGACCGGAACCGTGGGATTTGAGTCGTCACATTTCTGCCTATTTCGCACGTAACAAAACCGATCTCAAGACCCGAAATCTCGAGCCATCTGACTCCCTACCCGTCCAATACACTCTCGGCATTCATCCGCTCACTGCATCAAACCTACCTTCACCACCGCTGGCGCCAGGGCTTCGGGTGCCAAACTCAGATTTCGTCACATTTGCAATCTACTTGATGGGGATGCGTCCGATCATACCTGCAGCCACATTTCATAACTTTCTTTGATCGAGTAGTGCAAATGTAAAGTACTTTGGTGCAAGGGAAGGTACAGGCGCCCTCCTTGCATTTACGGGGAACCACATGTACCCCAGCTTCTTGCAGAGGTTATTTTTAAACCCCAATATTCCAATTTCAGCCCTGCCATATCCCATGTTCCAGGAATGTGAAGTGTCCTTCTCCCAGCGGTGAATAGATACTTGCCCTGAAATGTAGAGCTATTGGAGTGTCGTCCGAATCTATTTGAATGAGTCCTTCGCCGGCTTTGTGAGAAAGGTCGAATGGCTGTTTGTGGGATCAAATATTCAGCCATCGGGACAAGAGTCACAAATTGACAAAAGAAAAGGTCGCGACTGGATGTTCAGCAGGATCAGACAGCGATTTTGAACGAATCGTGACATGGGCACGTTCACGCCAATGCTGTAAATGGTCGGTTATTCGAAGACCAATACGCCGTCGGAGCAAACAAGCCAGTCCCAAGTCCCATGTCTCGGAAAACTTTAAATATGTACAACTTAACCTGCGGTGCGACCCTCAGCTCTGACGATACCGGTTGAAGATATGCAGTTCGGGCTTTGGATTGGGTACCTTTTCCACAAATTAACTCCTCACCATAAAAGCCTCACGAGTACAGAGTCACAGTGATAGAGATCGGGGTAGGAGCCCTACCCGCGCAACCTGAGGGATGATGTATCCAATGCACTTTTTCAGATAAATGAACAAACACCCAAGCGCGTCCCGTCTAGATCTACTGCGGCCGCAGATACTATGCCCATACAACTTTTATCCCTTTTTGAAACGCTTTGAAACGACTGGTTCTCAAGTCTTCGACTCCCATCGCATCGGGGAAGATTTGGCAAGCGAAGAGGGGCAATCACGGAAGGCGACTGGAAGGCAAGCGGGCCAGAGGAGAGAATCATGTAACCACAAGAACTAATAAACTCGAATTCAACACTTCATAAAATGCTAAACGCTATTCAGAAGCTCAAAGATCGTACCTTCGCCTTAATCCTGTCTCCTCTTGATCTTCTCGTTTGACCTAAACGAGTATAGAAAGGGGGGGGGGGAGATGCACTCTCCTGCTACTCGTAGGATGCATTGAACACTTGTGTTCCGTCAGTCGTGCGGAGATTTTGCCATTTCTGATGGTCTAAAATTTGTTTTGGACCACCTTAGCTCTGTCAATCGTGTTCCATTCAACTAGCTCCGTTCACCGACTTGGGTCTGCCAGTCGTGCACAGATTCTGCCGCCCTTCAAAGGCAAAGCTTTCGCAGACCGCTTTCAGTCTGTAAATCGTGCCCCTTCTCACTACGTCTGGTAACCAATTTGGCTTGCCAATCGTGCAAAGATCCTAAATCTGCGATTATATTTCTGCTTCACTTAACAATAACGAATTACCAGGGTTCCTCAGATGTGGTGACTGATGAAATCGAGTGATCAGGCGCTCCCCGAATGGAAAATTTTCTTTTTGAGATGCTCAAGTCAATTTTAAAGATACAAGTCTCGCAGTGTCAGTCATTCAGTTGCAGAATCCGAAGATTTTCGTTTCCTTTCTTGCATTTTGATTCCAAAGCAGCCAGTAATGTAGGCCAAATTCTCCATGTCAACATCGTAGCATACACTTACCCCTTTTATTTCTCGCTTAGATCCTTGAGCCAAATGGGGATGATTTCCGGGTCAACTTGAAGATAGCGAGAACATTCTCGGCCTATGCCCCGCCAAGATTATGCAATGATATCTCAGAAGTCTTATTCATTTTTCATTTCTTAGAAATCGTGAGGTTTGTTACTGATTCATTCTAGATCCTATTGCTCATTGACGCAGTAAGGAAAAGCTTTCAACGTCCAAGTCTCCAACACTCGTATCTATTTCGGAAGAAACTTTCACATATCAGTGTCGTCTGCATTCGTCCTCACTTCTTTTACTTCTGCTTCCTGACTCGACGACTTCGACACTTCCAACTACCCGTGACAAAGCCCGTGATCTATGCCAAGCCCTGGGCGGCTGTCAAATGCAGCCCCGGTTAATCGCGGGCAGACTGTGGAGATGCGGCGTCCCATTGTCCGATACTCGGATAGCTCTGAAAGCTTGCAGAGAATTTCCACCACCAGCACCGTCACAATAAATTTTCCAGCAAAGCAATCGAGCTTCAATCGCTACATCTGCAAGTAATTGCACCGAGCTCTCCTTCCACTCGTTTTGCCGCAGCTTGAGCCTCTTTCGGTCGCACAATAATGCCGCCATCAACTACCGGCTAAAGTGTTTCCCCTTCTTATCCCCGGCATCCCCACATCTGGCTGTGTATCCTCGGTAGGCGCTTGTTTAGAATGAAATCGCTGCGTCCGTCGGCCTTTGGCTTTGCATTGACCTCACCTATCAGTGCCTGCCTGCCTGCCCTCCACTCCGATATTTCACGATGAATACTTCCAGAACTCTCACACGCAGTCTCTGCAGCTCCCTCTCCCATCCCAGCAGAGCACCTTCCTCACAAGCTTTCACTATCACAAGCAAAACGGCGGCCACCTTCGGCTCCCAGCACAAGCGCACCATGGCCTCCTTCCAGAAGATCAAGGTCAAGAACCCGGTCGTGGAGCTGGATGGCGACGAGATGACGAGGATTATCTGGAAGGATATCAAGGACAAGTTCATCCACCCATACCTGGACATCGACCTCAAGTACTACGACCTGGGACTCGAGTACCGCGATGAGACGAACGACCAGGTCACTATTGACTCTGCGGAGGCTATTAAGAAGTACAGCGTGGGTGTGAAGTGTGCGACCATTACACCAGACGAAGCAAGAGTCAAGGAGTTCAATCTCAAGCGAAGTAATACCCCGCCAAAAGTTCCAGAGTGTAAGGGTTTCTGCTAATGAGGGAAATAGTGTGGTTGTCCCCCAATGGAACAATCAGAAACGCTCTCGGCGGCACCGTCTTCAGAGAACCCATCGTTATCCCCCGCATCCCGCGCCTCGTCCCCGGATGGAAGAAACCCATCATCATCGGGCGCCACGCCTTCGGTGACCAGTACCGCGCCAAAGATATGGTAGTTAAGGGTAACGGCACTTTGAAGATGGTATTCACGCCCACCAGCGGCTCACCAGAAGAAATCGAAGTCTTCGAATTCAAGAATGGTGGAGGAGTTGCACAAACACAATACAACACGGATGAATCTATTGAGGGCTTCGCACATGCGTCGTTCAAGCTAGCGCTCAGCAAGAGCTTGCCGCTGTACATGAGCACTAAGAACACGATTCTCAAGAAGTATGATGGCAGATTTAAGGATATTTTCCAGGCGATCTACGAGAAGGATTACAAGCAGGAGTTTGAGGAGAAGAAGATTTGGTATGAGCATAGACTCATTGATGATATGGTGGCGCAGATGATGAAGAGCTCGGGTGGTTTTGTTATGGCGTTGAAGAGTATGTCTCCATTCCTTTTACCTATCGTCCGCCTACCCCCGAACCCACCACTCTTCCCCGAAAACTATATGTATATATGCGGATAATGCTAACAAGAATAGACTACGACGGTGACGTCCAATCCGACATCGTAGCCCAAGGTTTCGGCTCCCTCGGCCTCATGACCAGCGTCCTCATCACCCCCGACGGCAAGACCTTCGAATCCGAAGCCGCGCACGGTACCGTCACGCGTCACTACCGCGAACACCAAAAAGGTAACGAAACCAGCACAAATCCCATTGCGTCCATCTTTGCCTGGACCCGAGGTCTCGTACAACGCGGTACTTTAGATGGGACCCCAGAAGTTGTGGCTTTTGCGGAGAGCTTGGAGAAGGCGTGCATCGATACGGTTGATATTGATGGTATTATGACGAAGGATTTGGCGTTGGCGTGCGGGAAGACGGGGAGGGATGATTATGTGACGACGACGGAGTATATGAATGCGGTGGAGAGGAGGATGAAGAGCTTACTGAAGCAGAAGCTGTAGATGGGCTTCCTTCTGCTCTCGCTTTTGCGCGCACTTACTGGCTGCAGAAAGTAAGCTAAGGCGAGCTTGAGCTAGGATATGACTCGGATGAGATGAGGATGAGGAACGATTGCTTGCACCTACGTTGCGTTGCGTTGCATTGCCTGCTGGCACAGACAAGACAGACTTGCTTCATTGGCATTGCATATACAGACCGCCGAGATCTCTGCATTCATTGTACATAGATCAAGACGAACAAGACCATGACTTTCCTGTATCGAAGTTTATTAGATACATTTCTATTTCTTTATGTATTGAATACTTGGAATTTTGCGTCTCTCCTTAACTTCTTTCGGTCCCTCCATGTTGATTTGAGTTTCCTAGATGATTTCATTGGTTCTCCGGAGACCTAGATGAGGTACCGTACCCTGCTTGATCACCGCAGCTCGTCTTAGCTCGTCGCCTCACGGGCATTTCACGAAGGCTGCGATGACTAGGCTGGATATGAACTTCCCCAGCCAAAAGAGTCTGGAAATTATGGTTTATGGGCTTAGAAGTGTGCATCTTGCCTGAGCCTTCCCGCTAGTCCTATAAAGTATGGGCATACTGACACTTGGTTTCGAAGCCCAGGAGTCCTCGAGGGGAGGGCATTCTCTGCGCATTTCTCGTTGCCTGATGCTATCTCTCGAGCTGCAATCGAGAAGCCGGTCTCTTGAATATGCTTCGGGGTAGCTAGATGTCTTGAAATTAACGTCAGTAAAACATTCAAGCATATGTACCTGGATATTAAATTTGTGGACTAAGCGCTTGGCCATCTCAAGTCTGCGAATACATGAAGCCTGTGAATACCTCAAGTCCAAGAGTAACTTAAGGATATGGATGTCTCAGGACTTAATAGCCCTAATTTCATCATCTCCTGTTCTTGCATCCTTGGGCACACAGCCTGGAACTCAAGCACTCAATCATTTCAAGTCTATAGGTATTTCATATATATGGACACGCTAAGTCATTACTATGCCAACTCTTGATATGTCGAGTCAGAGAGTATTTTAAGTCTCTAAGTCTCTCAAGTCTATGAGAATCTCAATTCCATGAATATCTTAGGCTGTAAGTAGGTATCTCAAAGCTGTGCTATTTCAGCCGCCTCAAGTTAAGCTTTTACTTTGTACTTAGGCATACCAAGAACCACAATGCCCAATGGACGTTCCATCATTCCTATGGCGTGTCTGCAGTATGTTGGATATCTCAACTAACTATGAGTATCCCGGTTTTCTAGACCTCTTAAGTTTCTAAATATCTTAAAATTCTGAGTATCTCATGTCTATAGATATCTCACATGTGCATAGACTAAGGATTTCATAAAAATATCGAATGACATTGCGAGCCACTCATGCGGGCGTAGAGTCATCTAGTAGTACATAATCTATCCATTTGTTAACGCCATCCAGATACCACCCCGTAACGCCATCGCTAAGCAGACGAGCATAGTACAATCAAGAATCTCCTTCAGCAAGGTCCTCAGGAACAGGCGAAGAAGCCTTCGTCTTGGCCTTCTTGCGCGCAGAACCCGTAGCAGCAGCCTCTCCAACGGCCTCACCACTACCACTCTTGCTCTTCCTCGCCTGTCTCGGCTTCTTCGGCTTATCAACCCGTCCTAGCTTCGGATGATATCCACCATCATCGTCCTCGCCTCTCTTTCTCTTGTTCCGAATGCTCGCCGGTCCACTCAAGCTCGGGTCGTAAACCAAACCATCCTCCTCGACAAACTCCAAAGCATCAGGTCTGCTAGGAGCAGGGATGCTTGCACGCTTGCCCGCACCGCGGAGGGAGCCCGGCTTGCCGAGGGACTTCTCGCTGCTCTCACCATCTTGCAGGAAGATCTGAGGCTGGTTGCGGCGGAGCCAGTTGTAGGCGCTGTGGTAGTTGCCGAACTGTAGCTCGTGGGCGGGGTCCTTGGGTGGTTGAGGTGGGTGGGGAGCGCCGCTGATTGCAGCATCAGTCTCCTCAATATACTCCTCACGCTCATCGGTAGTGAGGTATGAAAGTGGCTCGGAGCCATCCTTGGGGTACAAGCGCTCGAGGAGCTCCTTCGGCAGGTTGTGAGAGCTCATATCGAGGTGGGGGACGGTATCGAGGAGCATGGCAAGGGACTTGGGGGGCTTGGGACCAGCTTCCTTGGCTGCCTTGCGCTTCAAGACGCGGGCCTTGCATTCTAGGAATATCTCTCGATCATCGGGGTTCGGGAAGTCTGCCTCGGTGTGCGAGTTGACGTAGTCCTCATCCTCCTTATGCATAATATCCATGGGAGTAGGGGCGAGCTTCGGGTGAGGGGCAGATAGATCGAAGCGCTTCTCGAGCGGGATCTGGGGACAGTTATTGACGTCGACGGCCAAGCCGAGGATCTCGCTGAAGGTGAGGAGTTAGTCGTCAGGTTCCGCGACGTGTAGGGAGGAAAAGCTCACCTGATCTCGTTCTGGAGACGCTTGAGGGTTGCATGACCCTTTTGCTCAAGAAGAAAGCCCTCGTCGTTCTCCTGCTTCGCGCGGTTGAACTTGGCTTGGAGCTTGAGATACTTCTTCCTGGAGGCAAGTCAGCGAGGTTCGACGATGAAGACGCGCTGCATGGTGCTGAAAGTTAAGGTGAGATTCCTCGGATTTGTATAAACTTACTTGAAAGACTTGTAGGTTGCCTTGCCCTCGTTGCTATCATCACCAGGCGCAGCGATGTCCTCTCCATGAGCCATAGCTGTATCGTCTTCTGCCACCTCTGCCATTTCTTCCAAGTCTTCCACTTCCAGATCTTTCGAGTCGTCTTTCAATTCTTTCAATGATGGAGTCTTTGGGTACCGATCCTCATAAACAGCGTACAAAGTTCTCCAGTCACAGGCACCGCAATCGCAATGGGTTGATCTGTGAGTCGTCTTCTCTCGATTCGTAGATCGCCAGCCAATCTGTATGCTTCTTGTTGTTGGCGAGTACAGAGAGAAGGCGATGAAAAGCCTCGTCGGCGAGTATATCCGAGAGAACGCGCTCAACCTCACCAGGCTCCTTGAGGTTTATTCCGTCAGCCATTGTGCCAAGATTTGTTTGCGCACGGACGCGATTGATAAAAGCACGACTGGGTCTCTTTGTGGTTTTCCATAAGGGCTTAGCGGCCTAGGCATGGTGCAGCCTTAGGACGAAAGGGGCTAGTGCAGGCTTGGCTTACCCCTTCTAAGAACCCTGTCTCTGATAATCACACGACCCGACAACTCACTACACACCACCCTCCACACCCAAAATGCCGCGATTCCAAGAAAAGCTAGACAGAGTGGCCGCTAGACTCCGACAAGTTGGAAATTCTATTAAGCAAAAATTCCATACCGCTGAGAGAGCGATCCGACCTGTTACTCAACCAATTGCGGAAGCATTCCTCGTCATTGTCGGTTGTGGATTCGTCGTCGACCCCTAATTGATGCTTCCAGCAGCATCAATATCGCGTTCTGATCTCCAAGGAACGTTCACAAGTCCCGAATCAAGCCAGTAGCGGGGCAGCAAGACGATATACACGAATATTCACAAGAAACAATTTGGAACGAGATAAGAGCGATGGCTTCTGCAGAGATCGCGACTATGAACGCGTCCAAGAAATCTAAGAAGGAGAAGAAGTCCAAGAAGAAGAACACCGAAACAGTTACAGCCACGATCCCAACTTTTCTCGAGAATACGGAAACACCAACCGAGACGGAAGTACCAGCAGCCACAATTCCAGCTTTCCTCGAGAACACCGATCCAACTACCACGAAGGCAGAGCCACCTGCTCTCGCCTCCCTATCCGATACATATAAGAAAGAAAATAAGAAGAGCAAGAAGCGAAAAGCCGAAGCCCTGGCTACTGCACAAGCCGCCGAGACTACATCCACTCCCTTTTCAACCACCAACACACCCGCACCAGATGCCTCTACAGCGACAGAACCCACCGCTACCTCCGAACCGCCTGCGAAGAAACGCAAGTCCATCCTACCACCAGAAGGTGAAGAACTAGAAGTAGACATCACCGCTCCCGAACCCCCCTCCAAAAAGGCCCTCCGTGCTCTCAAAAAGGGCAAGCCTCTACCACCATCCAAATCCGGCGCAGAATCCTCTGACGAGCCCTCAAAACCCACCTCCACCTCGACCAAATCGAAGAGAGCCAAGGCTGAAGAAGTGAAACGCTCCGAGCACGGAATCTGGATCGGCAACCTACCCTTCCACATCTCCAAGACCGATCTGCGTGCTTTCCTCTCAGGACATGAAAGCATCACTGAAGAAATGATTACTCGAGTCCATATGCCCGGCCCAAGCGAGAATAAGAATCCGAACCGTGTGCAGAAAGGCAAGAATGTACAGCACAACAAGGGATTCGCGTACGTGGATTTCTCTACACAGGGAGCTGTTGCGTCGGCGCTGGACTTAAGTGAGCAGTTATTGGGTGGAAGAAGAGTGTTGATTAAGGATAACAAATCTTTCGAAGGCAGACCGCAGAAGACGAAGGAGGAGAGTAGGAAAGATGGGAAACCACCAAGTCGACGTGTGTTCCTAGGCAATCTGTCGTTCGATACCACCGAGGACAGCCTCAAGGAACACTTCGAGAAATGTGGTGTGGTGGAGAGCGTTAAGGTCGCAACTTTCGAGGATAGCGGGAAGTGTAAAGGATACGCGTGGATTGTATTTGAGGAGTTGGACGCGGCAGAGAGTGCCGTGAAGGGATTTGTACGCATTGAGGAAGAGACTTCGGATGTTGATGAGTCTGAGGAGGAATCGGATTCCGGCTTCGAGGACGAAGATGCTAAGGAGTCGAGACCCAAGAAGACGAAGACGAGAAAGTGGTGGGTGAACAAGATTAAGGGACGCCCGCTACGTATGGAGTTTGCAGAGGCTGCGGATGTTAGATATAAGAAGCGTTACGGCAAGGACGGAACGAAGAATCGGACCGCGGATGGTGCTGCTGAAGAGGGAGGAGACGCAAATGCAGGAATTGTTGAGGAAGCTAAGGAAGTGGCTGCTAAGTTCGTGCCGTCTAAGAAGGTCGAATATAGACAGTCATATGCGCCCAGATTGACTGGAGGCATTATTGAGAGTACAGGCACGAAAGTCACGTTTTGAACAAAGGCTCAATATACAAATGGCTATAGCAACTATACCATCTGGGTGGCTATTGCATGTAGATATTCGCAGGCAGGCATAATGAAGCTCATGACTTGCAACGAAACGGTTCTCATGTACTCTGACCGCTCGATCTTCTTGTTCAAGTATCTCAAGTGAAAAAAGCAACTAGTCGATTGCGGATTCATCAATAGTGTAAGGGAGCTCGTAGATAGCTTTACCCTCAATCTCAAGTCACCAAAAAAGAACGAAAACTAACCTACCTCAAGGTCAACAGTGTAGTCTCTAGAAACCCCTTCTCCTGCTACCACTCCCTCTCCCTAACTTGAGACAACAAAAAAATGCCAATAAAGTCACTAACCCTCAGAGTCATCTCAATCACTGCCAATTCGTTAGAATTTCACAGAGAGATCAAACCCATGACAAAGTCATGGGTCTTGAAGTAGAAATGGTTGATGCTGAATTTTGCTTATTCAACGATATACGACTCGTGTAAGCACTTCTTGTGCAAAGGGTGCCTTCCTCACTTGGTGAGTCCAACGTGTAGTGATTACTGAATGCTGGGGAAAGGAGTCCTAGGTAGTTGCTGCATTAGTGGCTGCTTTTCACATCTCACAACATCAAGCAAGACACAAAAAATTAATTGACGTTCATTCATTGCTACTACCGCAAACCCATACCAAAGCAAAGGCGAGAAGAGATCCTCAAAGCTGTTGTTGTGCTGTTCGTATGCGACTCCTCCCGAAGCTCGCGGGGCCATTAATTAGTCCACTACTCGAACCCAGAGAGAGACAAGCCGCCTCCCACTGAAATAGGTATGGCCGGCAATGCATTTTTGATGTTGCAAAATGAGCGAGCGAGTGATAAAAGCCAGGCGATTACACACAAGAGAAAAGGAACCAGTAAAGAAAATGAAAAGATCCTCCGTGAAAAACCCCTAGCACGCGCCATACCCAGTATCCAGATTTCATGTATCATGTGTCAATCTTACGCCTTCACACTCCCCTTCCGTGATGTTCCGATGCTCAGAAGAAGACTGCCTTACTTCTTGGCAGCCTTGTTCTGCTCGACGAGGTACTCCTCGTCGCTGGCATCGAGAATATCGTACTCCTCATCGGTCATGAAACCATCCTCAGTCTCATCATCGACATCCTCATCAACAAAGTCCTCGAACTCCTCCTCAGCCTCGGGCTCAACAGTGGTAGCTGGAACCTCCTCGTGAATGCTGGAGGCTGGTGATTCCTTCTCCAGCTTGGGGAAGATCATTTGGCTACCCTCAGCCTTGACCCCCTCCTTTGGCTCTTCCTTGACAATTGGAGCTGGCTCCTTAACGTTGACATCGCACCACATGCGGTGGCCAAACTTGGATCCATCAGGACCGGTGAGGCGCCAGTAAGAGATGAAGTTACCGGCACGGTTGGGAGTTCTCATCAAAACGGTAAAGCCCATCTCTTGACCTGGAGCAACCTCGGTGTAGCAAGTAGTGCTCTCAGATGCAGCAACGAGTTCATGAACACTAGCTGGGTGCTCAGGGTCAACAGCACACATATTATCGCCACTAACGAACTTGACGCTGCATCCAGCAGGCCAGGCAGTGTTACCAGCGTTGCGGAGATACCAAGTCTGCTCAAAGACACAGTTGGGAGGAAGGATAGTGCCATCAGTGATGACATCGCGGACAAAGTGGGCAACCAACTCCTCCTTAACAGCAGCGGCTGGAAGCTCCTTGACCTCAGGAACCTTTTCGGCCTCAACCTCAGTGACTTCCTCCTTCACAGGCTCAGTTGGCTGGAGATCAGCAACAGTCTGAACTTGGGTAGCAGCGTTCGTAGACTGTGCTGGTGTGGTCTCAGTAGCCTTGGAGTTGGTGCGAGCGAGACGATCACCCATAACTGGCATACGTTGTCCATCCTCATGATCGCCCAAAGTGGTGACACTGACGTTGCGGACAGGTGTCTTGAACTTGATAAGAGGGTGAGTTCGGTTGTGTGGGTTGGAAGGAGAGGCCTCGCAGCCAGCACAGAAGTCGGTATCATGGCAGACAGCGCACTTGTATCTGTCACCCTTGATATATGATTGCATTCCGCTGCCAGAGTTGCAAAGGGGACCATCGCAGTAGATGCCGTGGTGACGGGCCTTGCTAGTGTATGCTCTAGAAAGGGCAATAAGGTCGTTGAGAGGCTCATAGATAGGGACAAATCGGTGGCCAGGGTGGATGAAGCCAGCGTTGGCAATGCAAGCAGCACAGAAGTCCCAGTCTGGGCATTCGAGGCACTTGTGACGAACACCATAAATGTACTTATCACATCCATCACAGATAGCATTGTGTCCAGTGTTGCGGCCAGGAGCGAGGAGGGCCTTAGCACCAGTATCAAGTTGGGTATCCTCAACGGCTGGCTCGAATGCATGCTTGGGGTGGTGGCCATGCTCCATAAGAACGTGGCAAGGAATGCACAGGTCATAGTCGGGGCAGGTAGTGCAAGTGACGAAGTTCTCCTCGGAGAGTTCTACAGAATATTAGCAAGATTGTCAACACTAAATGTATCGTAATAAGCTCACCTTGAATGCAGGAGTTGCAAGTACGGGTAGCGGTGGGAACCTCCAAATCCTCTTGAACGATAGCAGCGGTCTCAGAATTAGTCTTTGGCTTTGGTGCAATGGTCTCAGTAGTGCTGTTGATAACCTTGCCGCTCTTGACGAAACGCTTGATCATCCAGTGATCCTCGCCACCACAGAGAACACCACGCTCAACACAGTCTGGGCAGAGATCAAAGTCACCATCGTCGCAGGTGCTGCAGTGATAGTGCTCATCTGGGATGGATTGGCTGCAGTTGTTGCAGTAAACGGAGAAGACACAGACGGTCTGGGGAGCCGGAGCTGGTGCTGGTGCAGCCATGCGGGCCTGGCGTTCGTTCGAAAGACCAGCGAGCTCAGCAAACCACTTCTCACGAGCAGCAGCACCACGAGTAACTGGGATCTCAGTGCTGGAGCAATTGTTCATTCTGGGAACCTCCTTGTGGTGGAACATGCTGGGAACCTCTCGCTTGAATTGAGTGCAGCATGGAGCAAGAGTGGGTGTGGTGCTGGTCGGGCTGGCGCGAGGCTGGTTGATAAGGAGGGACTCGAATTCGCGTTGCATCTCGGCGACAGATCCAGGATAGATGGTGTTCTCGGAGGCAGTAACGGATGAGGTTTCTTGGGGAGCTGGAGTTTCCGCCTCCGCAGACTCAACGAATGGAGTGGCGGGCTCCTCAACCGGGCTGACTGGGCTGGGCTCCTCGTCTTCAACGGTAGCTGGCTTTGGTGTAACCGGCTCCTTGTCCTTAACGGTGACCTTCAGACGAAGCTTGAGCTTGGCCTTCGCAGCACGATAGAGTTGCTTGTAGACGGAGGCGTTATTCGGGTCGAGGACGACGAATGCTGCAGCACTGTCGGAGTAGCGCTCAAACACAGCCTCGGAAGAAGGGGGGATGGAGAGCAGGAAGCGAAGCTATTCAAAAAGTTCAGGTCAGTTTCTGTGCCCATAGACCGTCGATCTGACAGAAGAAAGAAAGTTGTCGGTGCAAAGTGAGGCTGGGAAGCCTCATGCCAAGCTCAGTGGAATCTGGACTTACCTTCTCAGGAAGAGTACTGGCTCCCAGATCACGAAGAGGAAGCTTGAATCGACGGTTGCTGCCCTCAATATTGATCTTTAGGGTGACCAAGGTGTCTTGATTAGGTGCGGTAATCGACGCCATGACGATTAGTATCGAGGCTGTATTGTGTCAGCTAATGAGCTCGAGCGGTTACGTGCAACCAGTGTCTCAGGTTGGGAAGACGAACTGTATTGTACTCAGCTCTCGTAATCTTCGAAAGCTCGAAGGGTAGAGGTTATGAGGACTGAGCAAGATGAAGATCGTTCGTTGGAAGAACAGAGGATGATGAAGGAGGAGGAGGATGGGCGAAGGTGGAGAGGGGGACTGCTGCAGGTGCCTTGAGCTCGATAAGCGGAATAGACTGACGCTAGGACTCGCTACAGGCTGCTCTTCGACGTACGCAACCCTAACGACAAATCAACGTCGAGAAGGGTGTCGAAGCCTCAAATGGGGCAAAGAGGCGAAGGCTGAAGTGTTCAGAACCTTGGCTCATGCGGCTCAGCTTCTTGCTTTGTTTAGTGGAAAGGGGGTCGAGGTTCGTGAAGTTGCATGGATAAGAGGGGTGCATGTAGTCATCGGGGTCGGTGTGAATCGCTCGGCCTTTTGCAGCCGGATAAGCCAGGAAGGCCAAAGTCCCCGTGTCACGAGGGTAGCATACTTCAACAAAGACGGTGAGAGAGTGATCCACAGACTCAGAACTTTACAGTTCGCTCAAGTTCCTCGGCATTACGATTCTAGTAAATCCATCTCATATCGAATGAAAACCAATCTACCTTTGGCGTTGGCATGGATCCCATTGCATTTGCATGTGAGGCTGAAGGAGTGGGTACTCCCGTACTAGGGAGGTCATGCCTTGGATACTCATCTTTACAGTAATTGCGCATCTGTGTTTACAGTCATGTCACCTCGATTTTAACTGCTTTCAAATAGTCATTTCCATTGTCCGCCGTCCGGTGCATTTCGAGTTACAACGGATTTACCATATGCACAGCGGAGATATCACAACGGCTGCACAAGCCAGCTGTTCTCCACTGGTGTTGCCAAATAACTTTGTAAACCGAGACATCGCCTCGTCTAGGCATCCTCATAACAAGGTCAAGTTGAGACAACCCGAGATGATCAAGGGTGGAGTCGTTTATCAATGGAGCTGCCTTGACTACCCGAAACAACAATCTCTCCGAGCAAAGTAGGATTTCACAAGCACTAGATTCCAATTCACACGAGTCTATAGGTAGACCGATTTCATCCACTGATGTTCTTATTGACCTACACTACCACTATTCTACTTCGCCCATGCAGCTCACGGCCCACCGGCAGCGAATGCCTAGAGAAATCTTTCTTAAACGACAATGATGGAAGGCGGCCATCATGCAACTGAACGCAGGTACAGAAACGCAGGCAGCTGAAAAGCATGTTGCCACCTGCAAAAAGTTCTCGCATTCCCCAAAACGATACCCCAATATGACTGCGGACCTGGTGTCATGGGAGACCAAAAGATCGCCTCATTTGGCACCATTCAATGATAATCGACAACAGATATCTTTTCGCGGATACAAGTGCAACGGAGAAAGAGCAACGACGCTTCCAAAAGCACAATGAAACCCATGACCGCGACAAGATCGCTGAAAGCATTAAAGAGAATATAACAAAGAGTTCCAGCAGAGGCGATGTTTGATTACTGCTGGTAGTAGACAACACCTTGGGGTGCTGGTGGGTAATAGAATCCGTCAGGGCTAGGAGTCATCATCCCACCCATTCCAACCAACCCACCAACTTGTTGTATCGGGTAAGATTGTGGCTGTTGGTATGCTGGGAAGGTCGCAGCTGCTGGAATTTGCGCCGCGTCGTAGTAATATACCATGCCATTAACTTCTTGAGCTACCAAACTTTGGACGTTAGGCTGCGAGCCTGTATTGTCCTGTTGCTGACCACCTTGAGCAAACGAGGGCAGTTGTTGTTGGGCTTGGGCCGGAATAAACGGAGGGGCACCACCAGCTGGAGCCATCGAAGGATTGAACGATTGTGGATAGTAGTATCCTTGGGGTGGCGGCATAACTTGATATGGCTGAGAATAGAAGTTTTGCGGTTGCTGTTGATATGGGTTTGGTTGGAAGGGTTGTGCATGAATAGCACGCTCGGGAATCTGAGATAATGGGGTTCCAGTAGAAGCCTGGCTCGGATAGGACGGGTTTCTGGAATGTAGCATGGCATCGTGCGAGTAGCTGTTGCCATTAACTTGAATAGGAACTTGTTGGTGGAAGGGTTGCTGGTGCTGTTGAGGAGGGTTGAATGACATGGTTGCAGGTGACTCGATATCGGCGACCGATACGGCTTTTTGAGGACGAGGTTGATGCATAGGGATGGGATTTGGCCGATTCTCGCGGAAAGTGGGCTTCTGAGGAAGGGGATAAGTTTGAGGTCGTGGCATATCATCAATGGAATTAGATGCTTGCGGTGGTCCATTTTGGGACTCCTGTTCGGAAGCTTGAACCTGTTGTGGCTGAATCGATTGGCTTGATGGCGGCAATCTCACAACGGGTTTCGATGGGTCCATCATCATTTGTGGCCGAGACATAGTGGAACCAGTTGGCGAAACTATGCTCTCCCTGTTGACTTCACGAGCAAGTGAGGAACGACGTGACATAGCAATGCTTGGAGAGTAAGCACTGCCGTATATGCTGCCACCAAAAACACTCGTTCGTCTCGAGTAGCCGCCAACAGAACCAAGGACTGGTCTTCCTCTGCCACGTCCACCAAAGCCCTGCTGATTTGGTCTCATTGCTCGTGGTATGAAGATGAAAGACCTGTCAATCGCGGGGAATATATAACGCGGAGGATGACCGGGAAGAGAGATTCGAACAGGCTTGTCTCGACGCAAAGGTGGGCGGTGGTCCGGAAGTCGGGTGTACTGCTTCCAAGGAATTGCAGCGAAGACGATGGGCTTATCCATTCCTGCAAGGAAAAGGCGGATTTGCACATTTCCAATATGCTTTGTAGTTGATAGAGCTCGGTTTGGAGGGGCAGTCTTCGATGTGCTAATCGGGACCCGGGCAGGAAGATTAGAAGCTCCGTTCATGTAACTCGGTGCCTGCAGATTGCGAGAGCTGGGTTCGCTGATGATCTCGTGCATATCGTGAGTCCACGGAGCATCGGTAGGCTCGAAAGACTGAGGCATTTGACTGGAACCTGTTAGCATGTGAAGGCTGACACATGAACGTAAAATGGAAGCTTACTTAGATGGTGCAAATGGACCTCCAATGCCCGGTCTTCCGCGACCTCTGCCTCTACCAAATGGTCTGAATCCGTTCGCAGCGGGTCCCGAATGTCGATGATCATGCATAAAGAATGCTCCTCTATTTGGTACAAATGCTGGATCTTCATCCCTCTTCTTCCTGTATTCCTCGTGCTCCCTTCGTCTCCGCTCGTGAGGTGCTTCTTGTGGTCGATCCATATGGGCCGTAGATTTCACAACGGCTGGTGATGGTTCCCCTTGAAGCTCCGCATCCTCGCGGAGATCCTCGTAATTAATCTCCTCCACAGCACTATTCTGCTCAGATATCTTGAGGCCATTTAGCATCATATCCATATCACTGGAGCCGTTTGTAATCGTCTTCGTCGAGCCCTCCGTTGTGCCGTTAGTCGAACTTCCATTCGCAACCTTTAGCTCCGTGGTGCCATTTCCATTGGCTTTAGGAGTTCCAGAAGAACTGGCAACTGGAGCTTCACCAACTGTGCTACCCTCGTCGCCCTCTTGTGCGTCATCCTCACTCAGAATCGACCCCTCACTCAGCGAATCATCGTCGATGTCTGCCGCATCAGGACCACCTTCCTCATCGCCATCGTCCTCAACCCGTCTTCGAATGGCAGCTAAATCTTTCCTCTGTCGTTGACCCATATCGAGGAACTATGCAAGCTGGTGTTCGAGATGCGACGGGTTGCTGGGCGAGCGTTGAGGATGGAAGGGGCGATATTTCGTGACAGATCATGCAGTAGTGGCGTCGTTGAACGGGATTTGTACCGCCCGCGGCAATAAAAGTTATGGTTGACAGTCTCTATAGCTGTGGTAGGATGAGCAGTCTGAATGGGTGATACCTGCACACCGATGAGCAAGGTGGAGAAGTAGAAGATAGGAAGGTTGAAATTTGACTTGGAGGCTGAAATCCGAAAGCCTTGGGAGAATCGCGCTCGCACCCCTGCACTTGCCCTTGTCAGATCCGGAAAGAGAAACCTGGGGCTGCCAAAAGCTGGAGCTCCGTGACACGTCATGCGAGGACGATGATATTGGACAAATGCTCCAGCGACGAGATATATCTAGGCCTCTAACTGTTCTTCTTGTATTTTTCAACTGGATATTTTGAATAGTAGCATTTCGAAGCATTTCTACCTCATCTCTGGACTCTACGTGAAGGCCGTAAGAGAATGGACTTCACGACTGACAGCAGATACCAGGGGAAGGAGATCCCCAGTGTGCCTTCCCGCTTACCAATTCAGATATCTCACCCATTTTGATCACTTCCATCCTGTCACGGAAGCATGCGTATCAAATTTGCCCAGTTTCTTTGCTTTTCAAATCATCACGTGCTCAGCCACATGCATGGACACGGAATACAGCCAGCGGTCACGCTATCTCGATTTCTCCCTTTACAAGGAACATAAACTGAAGTATACATGCTCATAACTACCTCTGTATATCTAGACATGATGGTTTTATCTATGTGTCTTCAAAATTCTCTGAAAGTCTCACATTTGACCCCTCATTTTTCTCCCTTAGACCGACGTCGCTAAAAACGTCTTAAGATTTTCTCCGCTGTCGATCACGAAATTTATTTAATCAAGTGAGATATTGTGACCGAGACATTTTTGAACCTTATGTGGATGCTTCGAGGTGTATCATAGAAGAAGAAAAGAACATTCTCAAACAGAAGAATCAAATTCCCCCACAATGTCTGTCAGCGGCCCACGGAGATCAAACATTTCTCCGATGCAAAGATAAAGAACCCGAATATCTGTATTCGTGTGACTCCGTAGCTCAAGGGTATAACTGCAAGCCAATCAGAAAACAAAGCTTCCTGCTGCATCTAGACAATCAAATTGCAGAATGTCACCGCCGCCCTCGATTCACCCTTACTCAACGCATCCAACGAAAGAGACACAGCTTCGGCTAATAAAGGGGTAACAACCATGATCCGCTGACTCTGCTGACTACCCTCACTATCCAGTGCACTTACCACCTCTGGGAGAAAGGAAGGAACAAGGCTCACATCACTGCGAGAATCTGGGATGGTGTTCAAAACTGGTCTTGGGAACAGACCCATTATCAAGACTAGCACATCACCATGGTGGCTCTCAAGTCATAAGTTCAAGAATGGAATCGCTTCCTCATACCTTAAAAAGGAAAAGTGGTAAAGACCGTCCTCATTTCTCATTAGAAACTAAAAGTCACTCCTCAACCACCGCACCCTTCCATCAGTGACAAGAGGCCGTAAAGACGAGATTGCCAAGAACGAAACGCCACACAAAAACTCCCCGACAGTGTTCTGTGTGCCATCATCGAGAAGAGGTCATCAAGATAAGAACGCCAAACGCAAATAAATCAGAACACCAACTCTCCAACCCTGACGCCGTCCTGTTGGTCCGTCATCGAAGTGTTTGCAAAAATGCCCGAGAATTGTTGTGCCGCCCACCATAACTTCATTGCCCTTCGTACTCCGTTCCAGTCTGTTCTCAAATACAAACCAATCAAAGTAAACCCTGAGAAGAGCGCCGAGAACACCAGACCCTAGATATGAGACAAAAGAAGCGAAGGTGTATAGGAAAGAGACGCCTTAAGAATGAGAAGAACCCAATGTTAACACAACCAAGAAGCGAATGAATGACGTTTGGACAGGAAACCGAGAACGCCAAAATATGAAATACAATTGCAATGATCCATCCTTCTTCCCTTCTTGTATCGCGCCGCGTTATGCCCGTGTTCAACCCTAATAGCCGTACAAGAAAAAGAAAACTTAAGGAAGACCAAGTGTGTTGAACACAAGCAAGTGACAAGAAAGCGAAACGAGATAGGAAACGCAGGTAATATATCAGACAGCCACCCATCAAGTTTGTCGGAAGAACGCCGTCCACGATACTGCCTGCCTGCACCTACTCAAGAATCAATCTAGCCGCCCCATCGCGAAGTACTGATCTCGAGATCAGTGCCAAGTGTGTACTGCAAGCGTCAACTCCCCAATCCAGATCTGTGCATGGCGTGGTCCAGTCCTTTAGTTCCAGGTCTGCCATGAATTCTCAAGAGCATACTCCGACTGTGATTCTGCTGGCTGGCAGTTGTGGCAGGGCACCAAGTCGCCTCTCGCGGTAATGACCCATCCCGTCCTGCAGCTGGTGCAGCTATCATATGATACCGCTGCGGAAGAAAATTGTTCCTCATGTTTGGTGTGCTGGTACGAGGAAGCAACGACAGAATAGTGAGTCTGCTCTTGCTTCACATTGGTGTCATATCCAGTAGAGGTGGCTGGATATTGGCCCCCCATTGTTTCTACTCGCATCCGCTCTCGAACTGCCTTGCGGCTCAATTCACAATCAACCTTGCAGTTTGGACACTTCCATCCATATGTGTCGACATATATCTTCTCAAGACCTCTAGGGCACCGCCACCATGTAGGATCAATCCGCCTTTCCGCGTGCCAATCTTTGACTTTCTGCTCAGGTGTTCTCTTGTCTGCCTTGTCCTTCTTGCTTTCCTTTCCAGCCTTCTTTGCTTTCTTATCGCAAGGAAGACCGAGGTCTTCCTTGTGATAGTCCTTAATGTGATCGCGGTAGTGGTCTTTTCTTGTGAAGGGTTGGTCATGTTCCTTAGATCTGGGGCACCTTGAGTAATCGCACCAGCATAACTCGCTCGGATCGATCCCTTTATGTACGTTTTTGTAATGCCGAATGAGATCTGCAGGCCTCGAGAAGGGATGTTGAAATCGACCGCAAGCCTCAGAAGCCTGAGGGTACATGCAGGGGTGAGCAGGCTTTCCACTCTTTCGGATCTCCCTATTTCACTTTTTAGCTTTGCTCAGACGAACGAGTGGATTAGTATCTTACGGTGGAGCGTTGAGATATACCGTGAGAGGAGTCTCGTGAGTT
>AYLM01000379.1:0-35878 GCA_001625345.1 Cairneyella variabilis | reverse complement strand
GGTCCAGTCATCCACCAATTTGAGATATGGCTGCTCAGACTTCTTGTTCGGGACGACGAATTCATACAGATTGACCAGCTGCGATCCTGAAGACCACCCGAGGCTCCTTGGAGTATGCTTTGCCTCACTGGTCGGGAATTCATGACGAGCGTACTGAGCAGCCACTGGCGATGCATACTCTTGCATAAGCGGCTGAAGGTGAGAAGAATTACTATTGTATGCCACGCCGGAGGATGTATAAGAATCCCATGTAGAGGTGGGGGTAAGAGGCGATGAGGAGCTGAGTGTCTCTCCAGAGTAACCACTGTATCCAGATGTTGCAGTGGCAGTTGAGTCCTGTGAGAGAGAGGTTCGGTCCATATCATAGCTCTGTGGGACCACGCTCTGGCTCTGCTGAGAGTATTGCCATCCCGAGCCTTGCGGAAAATAATTGTAGTTGTTCTGTGAAGCCATTTCAAAGGTCCCGTTACGCCCGTCCCGTAGATAGAGGCCTGCTCTTCCAAAAGCTCTCTAGGTAAAGTCAAAACTTCGACATCAAATGTGAGAGAGCTCAGCTTACAATGGGTACACTTTTTCAAATGGTAGAAAAGACAGCAGCAGTCAAGAAGTTACAACGACTAGTCAAGAATCAAATAAGATCTACTATGATACCCAGCAAGTCATCCGCTTCTGGGGAGGGATTGCCATCAAGTATCTTATATCATTAGCCTCATTTACAACATTTATACTGCATCCCACATGAACCGTCATGTGGGTGATTGCAAGGATATGGATATTAATTCTCTGGGATGAGACAAGGCGTCATACGGCTCGCATTGAAAAGGAATCAAGACGCAGATAATCCCAGTAGATTGGATTACAACCAGTGATTCTTGGGCGTTCGATCGCCTTGCTCAAAACGTGGCAGCGCTGCTTCAAAGAAGGCTCTGAACAGAGACTCAATCCGCTCAAGGTGTAGACTAAAAGGCTTGGCCCAATACGCACACCGAGAGGGAGTAATATGATAGCACGCGGCTGCGGAATAATTTGACATGCTATAACTTTTTGCACTTGCTTGGGGAGATCCGTTCCAAAAATGGGAGGAGTTGACGATCTAAAATGCCTCATAGCCTTGTGCTCTGTGTGACCAACTGCAAATGTAATAAGCATGGACCACTGGCCGAATTGTCAAGACGCCTAACAGCCACAGCCTTGCTGAGGCTTTCGAGTCGGATCGAGCTCCGGTCTCGCGGACTGCTAGGCAGAGCAGTTGGCAGATTTCTCATCGCCTTGTTGGCTGGTTGATCGTTTGAAACCAGCCCAACGAGGGCGTGGAGCTCGCCGGTTGACGATGCCACGACGGCATCGGGCACATCAATTAAACGCTCTGCTGGCAATGATCCGGCGAGAGTCTCGGGCGAAGGACCATTATTCTGCTTCTTAGTCAATGGCCCAAAGTGAAGCGTGGTGTCTGAGATGATGAGATGAGGGGCCAACGACCATCTTATTCTCCTCGCCCAGCTTAGGGTCAGCCGTTGAGACAACTTTATCGAGCAAGATGCATATCATTAATGCAAGATGAAGTGGTTCGATTTCATTGAAGAATCGAGGCAATGGCGTGAAGCATTTTCGAAAGGTGTGGGATTTAGGCAACCAGTTTGCAAGGCTTGCCGCGGGGTTCGCACGCCCTGGAATTGCCTCGTCGCTGCTTTTTCAAGAGGTTGCGTCTTGTTGTGAGGCTGGCGATTTCTGGATGAAAGGGGAATTGGGAAAATTCCTCCGGGCGACGCCCTTCTGGCATGTCGACTCTGAAGTTGCAACGCCAGATGGAAATGTTGCTCTGTGAAGCATGTGAAGGAGACGGGAGAGAAGGCTGAGAATGGTGTCTTGTCTGGGTATATGGAAAGGAAGCGACGATGGCTTCAGAGCAATTCCCTATCGAACAAAATGCGAATCTGCAAAATGGTCAGCTTTCATGAAGTCGATGGGAGTTTGGAGAAACCGTGATATTTCAATGTCAAACTCAATCCTGTTTTCGACGGGTGCCATGGAAGAAACCTAGAGCGTCGTTGAAAT
Organism: Cairneyella variabilis; assembly: GCA_001625345.1. NCBI lineage: Eukaryota > Fungi > Ascomycota > Leotiomycetes > Helotiales > Cairneyella > Cairneyella variabilis. Next base: position 33,823 of record AYLM01000379.1, on the reverse strand, counting down.
TGACCAATTGACGGCCCTCGTTAAGTGGGTCGTGTAGTGGTTAGTTCGCATTTCTACTGGGATGAGGACTGAAGGGGAGCTCGATGAGATGATCTAGTAGAGCTCAAGGCAACTAAAACAACTGACAAGGACATGATGCTCTGCAGAATGTTGGGAAGGCGGATACCTCTTATATCTTGCCATCTCCTGATATCGAAATGCGGCCTATTTGCAAACTTGTATCATTTTTTACGCCTTGGGCTTCCCTACTTGGGCTTTGGGTATCAATGCGTCCGTTTGAAAGCTGTCTTTGCATAACTAATGGGTCTCTTTGTAAAGGCCGTTTCGCCTGGCCCATAGGGTTCACAGTCTCCTACGAGGCTCCGAATCATTGAACGGGAATTAACGCCTTCCAAAATTTGAACCAATCGAGGACGTGGGGTCCAATTCTCATGGGGTATCAATCCGCATCGATGAGGCTCTTGACTGCTCAAATGACCACGAGTGATCGGGCATCAAGTATCACTCGACACTGTTGTCATGGTCGCCTTCAATCTGATTGGATGACGATGTATACTGAGAGCTCAAGCAACCAATATCACGTAACACCGACAGTCGACAACTCGAGACACAAGCATCATCTTCATTAGATGAATTGATTTGTTTGCTATTAGGATGGTGAACGTCATCCATTCAGTCCAGCCAAACCAAGGCCAGAGAAATGCCATGCGCCGACCAGCCTTCCAACTCACACAAACAAAGGGCGCCAGTCCGTACTCATACATCGTCCTCCAGGAATTTGTAAGCAAACTTGAAGTCTGCTTTTCTGCGGTTCATCCTATGCGGGGGGACAGGGGTCAGCAATGGGTAATAAAGATATTTGCGACATCAATCAAAACATGAAATTTGGGTGGAGCCAGCCTTTCAAGGACATAGCAAGTGCAGGCATAGACAAAAGGATGCGATGCTGGATTCAAGGAACCTGCTACAAGAACTGGTCCCCACGGAGCTCCACGATATCGAATCTAACGAAGCCAGAGGGAAACGCAATCCCAGCGGGTCTTCCGGTAGCTCTAAAGACAGCATGCTCCGAAGAGAAACAGACAAGGATGGACTTTGCTAACCATGTGCTCTCATAGTCAAAGAAGCGGTAGGTGCCTTGCTCAAACTCCTCAGTGATCGTCTTCGGCTCCTCGTGCCTCTGGAACCAAGTCTGATATTGCTTATGGAATCGCCAACTCTGATCCTTCAACGCTTTCGCAGCAAGGTACTGTTGATAGGTCTCTTGCTTGTAGTAGAAGACGTAGAAGAGAGTGTCGGGATCAATGCGTGAGTACAGCCGAGGATCATCGAAGACCGGGTCCACTTCTTGGGGATAGTAGGAAGGTGTTCTGATAGGATTCTTTGGCTTGTAATCTCTTGGTGCCCCCACATCCACGGTGTCTGGGCAGCTGGCGAGCGAAGAAGAAAGCATCCTCTGTGATGACTGTGATGGTGTGTTGGGAACACGTCGTTGAGTGGCCTCGAAGGACTGTAACAAATCTTGAAGTCCTGATGGGAGATGATATATGGACTCGTCTTCTTCCGTAACCGCGCTCTTGATTCCATTGGTAACACCGTTAGACTGTAAGGGAGCAGCTGAAGATACGTCAGTGAATGTAGGCATTCGAATAAACTATCACAAATACCTCTTGAGCTTTCTGCCGCCTCGGATGCCGCTGGGGCTTTGCCAGATGATGCTCTTGAAGCGCCTGGTCTTGTACTTTCTGGACGCTCAGTAGATGGAGGCTGAGAGACACTGCTACCACTAGGAACTGCACTGGACTGGCTCAATGCCGGTGATTTTGTTTGCGCGCTTGTCGGAGTATCTGAAACATTAGCAGTACTGGGAAGACTAGGCTTGGTTACAGGTGTGTGGTTAACACTAGTAGGCTGCGAATTCACGGTTGTTGGCGACGCAGTGACACTAGATCTTCGTCCAGCATGAGATGGTAAAGGTGGGTGACTGATCGAGGTGGTTGGAGGTGGAAGTGCTTCAGGAGGCGGAGGTAAGGGTGCAATTCCCTTATCACTCGCAGCTGCTGCCGCAGCTGCGGATGCATACTTCAAAGTTTCACCTGGTGCTCGTGTTGGAACAGCTGCAGGCTTCATATGAGTACTCGGCCCACTGGATAGACTTGATGGGTTGTGCAGCGTCGCTAACGCAGGTAATGGGCTCTTCATCTGTGTAGAGGGTCTTCGTGCTGAGGCAACAGGGGTTTCCGCCGTAGCCTTGGCTTTTCCAGAGGGTATACTATTCGACCGAACCTCTGTATCTGGTGCTTCCTCTTGTATCGACTGTGTGTCTTGCGAAGATACCCGATCATTATCATTATTCATGCCGAAGATGTCCTCCTCCTCTTGAAGGTTGAGGTCGTCGTACATCTCCTCATTCTCCATGAAATCATCGCTCATGCCTTCCGCGACATAGTACTTGATGTCCTCTTGAAGCTCATTGACTTGCTCTGTATCCACCCCACCATTTTCTAGAGAGCGTTTGATAAGCTCGAGCTTGCCTTGATGAAACTTATGACGTTCCGTAATTCGCTCGATTTCAGCCATACGTTCTGCCTTGGATGACTGGCCCTTGCCCTTCTTCATTGTGGCCTGTAGCTGCTCGCCCTCAGCCTCGAGCTGCTCTATCTGACGTTCCAGCTCGTCAACCGTATTGCTTAGGAACTCGCATGTTTCTATCTTTGCTCGTTCTTTGGGATCCAGTTTCGCAGCCGCTGATAATCCTTCCTTCGAGTATGCTTTCGTCTTCATGGCTTTCTCAACAGCCTTAAACTTCTCCATTTGCTACGAGCAGTCAGCCAAGTCCATTTGAGCACTGATGAGTGACCTACCGTCTCAATCAGCCTCCGATTCTCTAAGAGAGGACCCTTGTCCTTGATATCGTTGCTGGCGGCCCATGTCTTGATCTGGTCGCGAAGTCTCTGGAGCTTCTTGATCTCGCGCTTGAGGTTGTCCTCAAGCTTCTCCTTCTGCGCAGCATTCGTTGATTGCTCAATCTTCTCGTAGATCGACTCGAATTCTTGGACGCCTTCTTGTACTTTCTTGAAGCATTTGTCGACTTCTTGTGCAAGCTTTCGCGCAGCCATCTCGCGTGCTAGTTGGTTGTGACTATGTGATTTCAGGTGTGGTACGCGTCCGTATTTGGGGCACTTATTGTGACCTCATGCAGAGTATGAAGGAAGCAAAGGCATGCGCCTTGATATTGGAGGTAGTATTGTGGGTGGTTCAGACCGTTTGTCTGGAGGTCGAAATTGAAGTCGTCGCGATGGTTTGGGCTCGCCTCTCTGCGCTTGGGCTTTCCCCTTAAAGCAGCACTAGATACCAGCACTTTAGGTAGATCCATGCTGAATGTGTTGTGACTTGATTATTTTTGGATTTGGGGATCTCAACTAGTTATCTAGATACTCTATGGCATTATACATCTTCTTCCGATCCAAGAATATTTATTTGAATTTATGGTGATTATTTCATGGACCGCGGCATTGTTGGCGTTGAGCGCCGCTTTTCCAACCTTGCCTGCAGGTGCGGCATGGCATGGGGAAATTTCAATGTTCCGAAATACCATCCCTGGGACGAGAAGAGCATTCACTTTTCACTTTTAGACGCTTCAGCTTCCTAGCCCGCTTGATTGATATTCTCACTTCCATCCCTTCCTTCGAATTCATTCTCATTTGTCTTCAGCTGCGTCATTCCAGTGTTCGAAACTAGGGTTCCCCTAAATCCATTTTCTTCCTTCAAGACCTCTGCCAGGTGTGCTCTCCGGCGTCTTAGATTCTTAGGGCAAAGACCTCGAGACGAGGGCTTCCTCCCATTTGAAGTCTTCCTCAGGTGTTTAAGCCCGAAATTAACAATGAAAGGCGAGCTTCCATGTTCAACGTGGCTTGGGTTAGTGCCAGGCTGATTTCTTGCTAGCTATTCTTCAACGCGTTCTATCAGCTTCAGTCACTGTTGACAAGCAACTCGTTTCTTCAATTGGGAGAGGCATTCTCGTATTTGCCGCAGTAGCTCCAGGTGATACAGAAAAGGATGTTGAGACCTTAGCTTCTAAAGTGTTGAAGATACGGCTATGGGATGACGAGACTGGTGGTAGGGTATGAGGCCTACACACAGTGGATACATTGTCATGATGAGGTGCCTAATCATTTAGTAGTGGAAGCAAAGCGTCCAAGACATCAGTGGCGAGATATTATGTGGTGGGTAGTGAGAGCTACTCGTCTGAATCGATAGCTGATACTGTTATAGTTTCTCAATTCACTCTGCTTGCATCTACAAAGAAAGGATCGAAGCCAGATTTTCATGGAGCTTTAGGTGGAGATCAATCTAAGGAGCTGTATCAGCTCTTCGTTTCGAAAGTCCAGCAGGGATATAAAGGAGAGAAAGTGAAGGATGGTGTCTTTCAAGCAATGATGGTAGGGTTCAAGCACACAGAAATCACTTGCCTTAGCTAACCACTCCTGCAGGAGGTTGCCTTGGTGAACGATGGACCGGTAAGTATACGCTTTCTAAGTTGAAAACTTGCCCATTAACTCGTAACAGGTTACTCTGGAAATGTCTGTAGGACCCAGTGGAGAAAAGTCATGACCATGAAAGTGTCGAAAGACAGCGGTAGATATACAAGCAGTCGCAATTCCTCGAGACAATTTTACCTGCTCAATGAATGCTGCTCAGTACTCTGGGGTCCGGCACTGAACGGACTTGAGCACGTGACGGCCAATTATCCGTGCTTTTCTTTTATTCCTTCCGTTTCATCAACTCTCGGCTAAAGCTCCTTCAACACCTTCCGAATCTGCCCAATGAGTCGGCGTGAAGAACGCATTAGAACACGCAGGCGTTGCATGCTGTTCTCAGATTCGGTAATGACTCATTCGGGGTTCTCAAGATCTGATCTGCCAATGCTGTCGAGGTGTTTCCTAACCTCAGCCGCCATTTAGTGTCTCTGAAGCATAGCTTCTTCTTTCAATCGGTAAGCCCAAAACGGCTTCAATGTTGCCCAGATAATTCATCTAAAGCATATATAGGAGCAAGTGCTACATTTCCGCTTTTGCGTTCTCATCATCGCAGCTTTCACTCATCCATTTCCCTCAATCACTCCACCCGTCCCGATTCATTCAAAATGTCTACTACCAAACCCAACATCACCGTCTCACCTGCTCTCTCCAAGGATATGTACGCCATCGCTGCCCTCAAGACTCATACCTTCTATGACGATGAGTTCAGCGCTGTGGCATTGGACCCGGCCCTCTCCGCTCGTCAGAAGCCAAACTCTCGCGTCGAGCTAACACTCTAGAGGAGGATGTTGAGGATCTGAAAGCGAAAAAGATGATTACTAAGGCGATGGTAAGAGATGAGATAGTGAGTGCTGCTGTGTGGGGCCTTGTTACAGGGAGAGAATTGGAAAACAAAGGAGAGGAGAGCGTAGAAGGCAAAGGTCCGTTTAAGGTGGCCAATGCCTCGAAAAATGAGGCAGTCGCTGCAAATGAAGAAAAATGCCCCTTGGTTGAAGGTGCTAATGTCAAATTTCTCGAGGACAAGATTGTGGTGGGCGATCAGCATATGTTGAGGAGTACAAGAAGGGGAAGGACTATGCTAGTGAGTTTCTATTGCTTGACTATCATCCTATGATTCAGAACTAACAGAAGAAATAGAGCTATTTGTTCTCGTTGTCGCACCAAAGTACCAGAGAATGGGCATTGGAGCTTTGCTTCTCGAAGACGGGAGGCTGATAAACAAGGCCTTCAAGCGGTGCTTGGAGCGTCGAAGAAAGGCAGGGGTTCGTATGAGAAGCAGGGGTATACAGTGGTTGAGACAATGGATGTTGATTTGTCAAAGTATGAAGGTGGTCAGGGAATGGGGACGGATAGGCATTGTGTTATGCATAGGCCGGCTCAGAAGTAAGTGGAGATGTATTGATAAGACTTGAAGAGTTCAGTACTCAGCGGGTTCTTTCGAGATGCATAAGGTGAATATCTCAAGTTTATAGATACCTTAAGGTTGTAAAAATTTCAAGTTCATAGAAGGTTTTTGTGATCGAATAGCGCTTCGCCTATGCATTACGAAAGACTGCATCTAGTAGTTAGCGAAGAAATTTCAGGAGTCAAACAAATCGATGTAGACATGCTTTGCGTGATGTTTATTTGAAGTCATTTCTGCGTTCACTTCCTAAAGCCAGTATCTCAGATTCAAAAAGCACTTGAGTGATAGTTTTAAAAATGTGATGCAAAAATCATGATCGAAACACCATGGTTGGGGAGATTTTGCCATTTTTACATCTTTATACATAGTCCTACACTTCGCTCGCTGAACGCCTCCGCCAATGTAATATGCCACTTTTACACAATGAGAATGCTGTGTGGTGTATGCTCCTGCCACCACATGATAGCTTTTCTCGGACCCATGCCAATCCTTCCCATCGTACAATGATTCGGCTACCTGCCAATTCCGATTAGCTCAGAACGGAGCATGTTTGCCTTCCAGCAAAGCTCTCTGGATTAGAACTTTGAGTGTCGCACCACATCCTACTCGGCCCTGTACGCGAGCTCATATCTCCTCTGCGCATCTTCCCTGGCCTTCTTCCGTCTCGGACCCCATCTCGCCTGTATAGCTTCCCACTTCTCCTTCATCCTCCTGTCCCTATCCGTTCTATCCCCTCCAGCTTGGCTCAGGCAAATACTAATGAACATAGACGAGCAATTGAACTTCCTCGCGAGCTTCCCATTCGTCCAGGTATCCGGGTCCAACGCTCCTAGCCTCTGGATCTCCTTGACATCGCTCTCGCTCAAATGATGGTGCGGCACACTTTGTCGTGATCGTATTGGTGGAGGTAATCGCGTGTCCGTAGATGCAAGCTTTGCTGCTGTCGCTGCGAGTAGCTGTTTTCTCTTGTCTTCTTTCGGGAGGAACTTAATTGGCGTATTGAACACAGACGGAGCTGAAGATGGCGGATTAAAGATGATGTGGTCTTGTTTTGGAGAGTTACTCGAGAGGAGAAAAGAAGAGTCTGGTTTGACATTCAGTCGCTGCTTCGTACGCCGGTAGGAGGATTCATGACGCCGTGAGGAGGTGTTGAGTGGGAACATGCATTGGCTCCGACCTGATAGCATATCTAGGACAGGCCGTCGTATTAACCTGGAATCCATTGCTGAAGATGGAAGCTGCTCTAGATTGGAAGTATTCCCCAGCGAGACGTACTCGCACGTCCTTCAAAAATTTTGGTGATCCGAGGATTGCTGACTAAGGAAGTCAGTCAAATGGAAAGCGGCACCAAAGTCGGTCAACTCCTTTAGTGCGCAAATTTGTTTTTATCAAGGAATCATAATAGAATAGGTGTTTTCAGACTATCATCTATTCGAAATTAAAACCTAACTTGATTCTCCATCTAGTTCTTTGGCTTGGGACCAGTGGGCTCATGTGTGTTCAATTCATCTCTTCCAGGCCGCTTTTTCTATGTACCCGAGTCCTGTACCGAGCTCTTTTCACGGGGTGCCTTCTGCGTCATGAGACTTGAATCCCTGAATCCTAGGGAACATCCATGATCGTTGCGGTGTGAAGGAGCCTGAACGTGTTGCAAAGGACAGCTCACAAGTCACCAGTCGAGCTTCAGGCCGCAATATCTTTAAAGCTCCAGGTCATGCATTCAATCCTCTAAGCTCTCTAGAGCATAAATATTGTTTATGCTTCTTTCCCCTCCAAGTCGTATCCCTTCGATCAGGAAACGTCAGCAGCTGAACGCGTAAGTACAGTGTTAGATAAAGTTGCGCATGGCTCGCAACTCCTGCAGGCCCTATATAACACATTCCTATAGACACATCTAACGAACTTCAGCACATATCTTTCTCGAGCGCTGCTGCAGCGCAATCTTCCCATCTCTACACGGTGATAGTGGTCCCGAAATATTCAACATGAGCGCTTCCGAGTCGAGCACCATTCAGCCAAACACGCCAGTGCCAGCTGCTCAATCGTCTACAACTGCCTCAAAAGTCCCTTTACTAGGAGAAGGTTTCCAAGAATCGACGAGCAAAGTCTCCAAGTCTGCGGACAGCAGCGATTTCGAGTTCGAGGATGGCGAGATGACCGGCGAGGGCGCAAAACAGGGAAGACGAGGATTATTCGGATTTGGGGAAAAGAAAAAAGGGGACGACAAGTTGAAAGCAAAGAATGGAGACCAAGTACCCGTGGTGATTGCTGGCAATACGACACCGATTGCACAACCTACAGCTCGACGGATACCCTTTCAGAATACTTCCCCTCCTCGATCCCATCCTGACTACCCCTTTCAATCCTCCAACAATTCGCCTCAACGAAACCTCTACTCTTCTTCTCCTCGCATATCCTCACCCGCTGGTTCGCAAATTTTCGAGCGCGATGTACAGGAGAGTACTCTACCAGTTCCCAATTCGCCAGCAATCCCGTCACATATCCAGACCGAGAATCATATTCCACCTGTTCTAGATGCTTCATCTGAGGCCATCACAAATAAAGAACTCGATCCAGACACTGTCGAGATTGTCATGCACTCTTCTCATCAGCCGGCAGCTGTCACTGTCACTGGTATAGGAAGCATGGAGCCTACTGGAGGTATGTGGGCCGACGACTTGGTCTCCCACCCGGATAAGGACGATGCTGCCTCAAACTATGGTGCTTTGGATAGTAACGATGTACGGCGACTGAGTTTTATCTCATTTTCAGATATTGTCCAATCCGAGCATGCTGAACATGCTGGAAGCCGAGATTCTATATATGTAGCAGGCCTAAGTTCTCTACACTCTGCCCACAACAGATCTCCTTCGCCGGTACGATCTCCAGTATCGTCACAGGGCTTCAGTACTTCTCCTCCCACAAGCAAGTCAGCCTCTGTCAAAGGTGTTGAAATATCGCCTCGGGGAAAGCCGCTGGGAAGTCCGATCTCGACTCACATGCCAATCAATGGAGGGGAATTGACCATTGAGACAATGACTCAGGCCTTGAGGAGGACGGGAAGTGGAGACCTGAGTGGTGTCCGAAGTCAGCCGATGAGTCCTTCCAGTCCGGATGGCTTATCCGATAAATCTTTCCGGTGAAAGGAAGGGATGGATGAACACGGATTTTGCGATTGTTTTACTTCTAGGGTGCTATATATCCAGGGTGGCTTTGGGATTGGCTTGAATGGAGATTGAGCATGATGGGCTATGGTTACCTGCTCTTGTTTCGGAGGCGTTCGCTCGACTGAGTTGCCATGGTTTTTGGCGGACAATGTTGCTTTTGTTGTAATTCATAGTCAATGTCTCAACGACTGATGAATTGGTGGCATTATTACGAATACTACTCAAACATGCTGTCTTATGTTTCGAAGAATTCCCCGTAATGTAGCACCTTCCAGAATGATTTTCGAAGAATTAAGGGACCAAGGCTGCACCCTTGAAACCCCATTCCCTTGTATGTAAAACATTGACCTTAACGTCGACTGGAGCAAGTATTGAGCTATCCGACTTCAATATCGGCAATCTTCCAAATACCGAAACGCTCTCTCTCTCGTCTTCGCCACAATTCAATGCCGGGTTCCTGATAACATGGATAAGCTGACAGGGGCGTCAATGTCGCAGCCCAAATATCCGGATCCTGGGGGATGATCGGAAATGACCTGCACCTATTATTTGCTCATCAGATTGCGTTTGCAGAACAAGACGTCAGAAAGAGCTGAGGAGAGCTGAAAAGGCTGAGATATGTCGACTATGGGCGCTTCTCTGGAGAAATAATGGACACGGACGGACCGAAACGTAGAGCTCTTATCACGGCTCAAATGGATGCCAAACCATCTGCAAGACGGAAGCACGTCGATCGCGGGCCGTGACACAATTAAAACCAACACCTATTGTTCGCATTGAAGATTACTATTCCAGAGCTTCTAGCTCCAGATCTAAGCCTAGATGAGACTTTTTAAGATTGCAAGAAGGACCATTAAGAGACATCATAAGACGAGGATGCTCGTCGTCCGTGGACAACCCTCGTTCCCAAATGACTCTCTGATCGCACTACGTAACCGAACACTGGCATAACCTTCTGGGCATCGTCAACCTGGCCTGAACCAAACCTCCCGATACGTTACTGACACTTTTAAGCTCCATTCGCTTCAGTTTTGTCAATGTTTACACTTGCCAGCCTAATATTGACTGCCTCTGCTTCTAAAGGCTAGAATTCCGGATATCTTTCCCACAGTGGAAACTCGGCCCACAGCGAAACTTGTCAGCAAACAAGCTGAAGGACGATGAAGAGGGGCGAGCCCGACTCGAGACTGGCATTGGAAAGGCTTTTGATGATCCGGATCACGACCATTGATAGAACGCTTGCGGAGTGGAGCTGAGAGGTCTTTAGGTCTTTGCGCGGGCGGACCTCCAACTTGCGCCTGTTCATATAGTTGCGCGCTGATCGCGGGTGAATGATTTGAACCATTTTTGGCAGACCAGCAGCCATATTGCAACCACCGACGTCAGATGCACATGCTCAGGTTATATCTGCGAAACGACGTCGACGGATTGTTGCTCGAAATTCCTCTCGATACTGGCCCACCGAATCCAACCCTCCGCAACGGCTGGGTGGATGGGCATGATATGAGAGGAGATAGATGCGAAAGAGCCGCCGTATGAGCATTCTGCCCCCAGGGATGGACGGCAGACCGTATAATGGCTCGTATGGCAAGGACGGGGCTCTGCAGGACTGGCAGCGGAATGCCACGGAAACGCTGGCAAGAAGCTTGGAGAGGAGCGAGAACCCCCCATCCCACAGGTTGCGGCCAGGCATGCAGAATACTGTCACGCCGGAGCCAGTGGATGATGGCGAAGAAGATTTGTATCTGCCACCTAGCTCAGTACATACATCACCACGTTCAATACCAGGAGGAGAGAAACCTAGGGATCGCAGGCAAGGACTTGTCTTCGAGGACTCCTACAGCACCGATTCACATGAAGGGGCAGGAGCAACTCGGTCTGGTCCACCAGTGAGCTTTCACTCTCGCCCACGAACTCGAACTATGTCTGATGAAGCTCACCGCCAGCGGTCGACGTCGACAACTGTGTCGAAAAGTCGACACCGCATCGGGTCGGTGCATTCTACCACGTCTCCTTCGTTCCACGATGTGCAACCTCAACCCGTCGTACCTGACGCATCAAACTCTCTGGGATTTCCTTCAGTCACACGACCCCCAGTATCTCAACTCCAGAAGTCCAACTCCGTCAAGGGGGGCCGACGTCTGATCAAACGATCATCTCGACCAACGTCCCCATTGTCAGCAACCATGAACGACGTTCCATCTGTCGACTCCTTACCCTTTCCGGTAGCCACCGGAGATGCCAACAAAATACTAATGCTAATGAAGAATTTGTGCGGACGAATGAAGGGAGAAGTCGAATACCAGACTGTTGAGAATGGACCTTGGTACGCTGGAGTTTGTTATATCGATGATGTGAAAGGATCTCTAATGTATGATGGAGATGACCGAGGTCCCTTTCACCTTACGATTATATCGGATCTCAGGGGATGCCGAGTCAAGCCCATAAATTCTATTGAGAGGCAGGTAAAGTGCTTGGAGCTGTCCAATAGATCACAAGGTATAGAAATCCACCTATTACCAGTTTCCAAAGCGGATTATGATCTCTGGTTGGCAGCCTTGCTGTGTTGGCAGCAGATCCGAACCGGGACTCTTCCAGGAAGCCCTCCTAGATCCACCCCATCCAATGTAGCAGATCGAAGGCCAAGTGCTCAGAGACGGGATTCAAGTTTCAACGCGGGTTCGGGTTCTAAAGGTGCTAATATCATTAAAGTTGCCAAACTACTTCTCTGGGATAAAGGTGCACCATCAACTCCGGCCGCAATTGTAAAGCGTCCATCAACCCGTGATCTTCGGGCAAATTCCCGGTCGTCCTGGCGCAAAGTCTCCTGTATTCTCCAGGACAATGGAGAATTCAAGCTTTTGACTGAGAACGACATCACCCTGCTCTCTGTCATCCAGCTATCACAATTGTCTCGATGTGCTATTCAACGCCTGGACAAATCAGTGCTCGATGAGGAATACTGTATTGCTATATTCCCTCAGTATACATCCACATCCACTCAGCTGTCCATATTCCGACCAGTTTATATCGCCTTGGAGTCACGTTTGACCCACGAGGTGTGGTTCTGTCTCCTACGTGCGTTCACGATTCCCGAAATATATGGACCCCTGCCATCAAACTTCCCTGACGAAGATGATGAGATTGATTTCTTGCAACCGCCAACATCTACCAATGACATGTTCCGGATTGAGAAGTCCATTTCTCTTCGCGTTGTGGAAGCGAAGATTCGCAAGCCAACTGTGAAGACGGAGTCTCTGCCACCTGGAAGGCCAATCAAGCAGGAACAAGACCCTTCTCATGGAGACTACTTCGCTGAAGTGATCCTGGATGGTGAAGTTCGAGCAAAGACGATTACGAGGACGGAGACGAGAAACCCATTCTGGCGAGAGGACTGTGAATTTCTTGATCTTCCTGCGCGCGTACCAAAGTTGTCTGTTGTGCTGAAACAGATGGAGCACCCGGCAACTTCGAACCATGGGTTCCTGTCTTCATCAAGTGTGAATACACACGGTCCTGCAGCAGAGGCTATTTGTGGGACAATAGAGATACCTATCGATAAGCTCGAGCGAGGAAAGGACAATGAGACGTGGTGGCCAATCCTGGGTGAACAAGAAGACTCAATTGGCGACATGCTATTGAGAATTCGATATGACGAGCTCGTTGTCCTTCTCAATAAGGAATATCAACCCATTTCTGAGCTCTTGCACAACTTTGGTAGTGGCTTGACAGTGCAAATTGCTCAGGTCATCCCTACCTATTTGAGACCCCTCTCGGAGAGATTAATGAACATCTTTCAGGTATCTGGTTCTGCGGGAGAGTGGCTCACGACTTTAGTTGAAGACGAGATCGACGGAATCGGCAAGGAGGTCCCAGTTCGCCGCCTCAGATGGTCTAGGAGATTGGGATCCAACGAGTCCTTCAACTCTGTAAGCGATCGCGAGCAGACAGTCAGAGACATGGGCAAGTCCCTTCAGGGAGAGGCTAATCTCTTATTCCGTGGCAATTCACTTCTGACCCAAGCTCTGGACTTTCATATGAGACGACTCGGGAAGGAGTACCTCGAAGACGTACTGGCTGATAAGATCTCGGAAATCAATGCTCTCAATCCGGATTGCGAAGTTGACCCTTCGCGGATTGCAAACCATGACGATGTCAATAAGAATTGGGATAAGTTAGTGGGCTTGACCACGGACGTTTGGGAGAGCATATCATCGTCGGCAGCACGCTGTCCAGCAGAGCTTCGCCAAATTCTGAAGTATATCAGAGCAGTCGCAGAAGACCGATATGGAGACTTCCTTCGAACCGTGGCCTACACTAGCGTCTCCGGCTTCTTGTTCCTCCGATTCTTTTGTCCCGCTCTCTTGAACCCTAAGCTATTCGGTCTGCTTCGTGATCATCCTCAACCGAAGGCTCAACGCACCTTCACACTCATCGCAAAGAGCTTACAAGCCTTAGCCAATCTCTCCAACTTTGGCCAAAAAGAATCCTGGATGGAGCCCATGAACCGATTCTTGGCTAGCCATCGACAAGGAGTTAAAGACTTCATTGACGAGATTTGCGATATACCTGCGGAACGCACCAAATTTGCTTTACCGGCATCTTACTCGACTCCAATTACTATCCTTGGACGCTTGCCACCAACTTCACGAGAAGGCTTTCCCTCGCTCCCGTATCTCATCGACCATGCTCGCAATTTCGCTGCCTTGGTCAAGCTCTGGCTCGATGCAACGGGTGATTTCATGGCACCTCAAGGTTTGGAAGGTGATCTGCTGGAATTCAACCAGCTTTGTTTGAATCTTCAACGTCGTACAGACGACTGCCTCTTGAAAGCCGAGCAAGGTGACCGAAATGCAGACCAGCTTTCACTTCAATGGGAAGAGATCGTCGAAAGCCTGGAAAGCTCCACTATACACGAGGTCGCAAATCCAAATCCCGACCCTGAACTTCAAAGTCCGCCATGGACGGAGTACTCAGCTACGGTCACAGCTGGCAGCGGCGCTTCACGAGCGGCTCCTGGATCCGCGGGAAGCGAAATGGACAGTAAAGAGCGCAAGGAGAGACAGAGTTTCTGGGAGGCGACCTTTGGCAAGGAGAGCAAGTACCAGAGACCTTACGCTTCCGATGCCACTGATCCCTCAAAGGCGAGCCCACCGAGCAGAGGACAGAGCAGGAATGGAAAGGTTCCCACTAGGAGCTTTTTGAGTGGGTTGAGGAGAAAGGGAAAGGGTGAAGCTACGAGCTCGCCGACTGTGGGATCACTAGAGAAGGATGGTGGAGGTGGAAGCAGTCCTGGAAATTCTTCTTGGACAGCAGGTGGCATGATTTGATATAGACTCCATTATGAACCGGCGGGTGGTACACTGACAGGTGGGATAAGTGACATGGCTTCTCTACTTCTTTGACTGCAAACTCAGCATACTCCGCATTCCAGGTCGGTTATTACATATGGGAGGTAGGATCGCATCGGCTGGATGGATATGGATCAGGGGTCGGGGCGTGGCGGACTTGTTTGAGTTTTATACCACTTCTTTTTTCGATCGCAATTCAGCGTGCATAGATAGGCATGGCTAGCGCTGTCAAATTCCAAATTTTCATGATTTGAAGTTGAATCTTATACTTGTGCTTATGTGAGGCCCAAGGAGTTATGAGCTATGCGGTGAGCTACAAGTCCTCCTCAACCTAAACTTACCCTGAAAAGGGGCACACATACGTGACCATTCACGTCCTGCTCAGCTCAGGATGGCCTTTGAGGGAGATTAATAATAATTTTAAGGTACTTGTACCTCGAGAGTCTTTGGACGAATCAAAACAAGTGAAAAAAGCAAATCTTGAACCAAATCCATCTGATCTTCACCTCTGCTCGCACAGACCACTCGGCAAAACACCCCCACCACCGTCACCGCCAAAATAATAGGCATAGAAACTACTCGAAGATCAACACAAGGCTGCGAATTCTCGAGCTGAGTTCCCAATACCTCCTCCACAAACAAAACTTCCTCAACACACAACCCCAAACAACATTGCCCACCATGGCAGAAGAGAAGAAAGCTCGTAGCCGCGTCTACTTCGACATCCAGATTGGCAAGAAGCCCGAGGGTCGCATCACCTTCGAGCTGTACGACGATGTTGTCCCCAAAACCGCTGAGAACTTCCGCGCTTTGTGCACTGGCGAGAAAGGCATTGGTAAGGCCGGCAAGCCTCTCTCATACAAGGGTAGCATCTTCCACCGAGTCATCAAGCAGTTTATGATCCAGGGTGGAGACTTCACAGCTGGCAATGGCACCGGAGGAGAGTCGATTTATGGCGCGAAGTTCGATGATGAGAATTTCGACTTGAAGCACGAGAAGCCGTTCTTGCTTTCTATGGCTAATGCTGGACCTGGTATGTACGCTATTTTCTTCGTCTTCAACTTCAAATCTATACTAGAAATTTAAATGGGATTGGAATTTGAAGTTGGAGTAAGGCTGACCCCTCCATAGGCACCAATGGCTCCCAATTCTTCATCACCACAGTTCCCACTCCACACCTCGACGGAAAGCACGTCGTCTTCGGCGAAGTTCTCAATGGCAAATCCTTAGTCCGCAAGATCGAGAATCTCCCTACCAACCCAAATGACAAGCCCAACAAGGACGTCAAAATCGTGGATTGCGGCCAGCTCACCGGCGACGAAGCCGAATCTGCAGTCACCAAAGCCCCCGACTCTACCGGTGACCCTTACGAGGATTTCCCCGAAGACAACCAATCTACTCCATCCGCCTCCGAGATTGTGAAGATTGCTACAGATCTGAAAGGCTTTGGAAATACCGCTTTCAAGAGCAACGATCTTAGTCTGGGCTTGGATAAATATCAGAAGGGCCTAAGATACCTGAACGAGGACCTGAGCTTGGATGGTGAGCCACCGGAGACGAAGAAGGCATTGGACGCACTGCGGTTCACACTCAATTCTAACTCTGCCTTGCTGGCTAATAAGCTGAAGGACTACTCTGAGGGACTGCGCTCAGCTTCGGCTGCTCTTGAGGTTAATGGTATTACAGACCAAGATAAGGCAAAGGCTCTGT
The DNA here is from genome assembly GCA_001625345.1 of Cairneyella variabilis. Classification (NCBI taxonomy): domain Eukaryota; kingdom Fungi; phylum Ascomycota; class Leotiomycetes; order Helotiales; genus Cairneyella; species Cairneyella variabilis. Next base: position 17,649 of record AYLM01000379.1, on the reverse strand, counting down.
ACAGGCGCGCTATCGCAGAGATCGGATTGAAGGACGAGGACGCAGCTTTGGCGGATCTGGAAGAGGCGAACAAGCTGGTCCCAGGTGATGCGGCTGTGGTCAAGGAGCTGACGGCTGTGAAGAAGTCGGCGGCGGAACGGGCAAAGAAGGAGAAGGCGGCCTACAGCAAGTTCTTCTCTTGAAGTGCCTTACCGGCACCCAAGATATCTCTCCCAGGATAACTCGCGCTGTTCAACCTCGGGATATCTGGAGATGAGCTCACGACGTTGGATGATGGATGATGAACGAAGGTGGTGATGTGAGACGTAGTTAAGTGCTTGCTGGTGTGGGGGGAAGCATCGTAGACCAAAAATGGAGCAAAAAGGCGTTCCTTACCTTGCTTTACAACATACCATCACAGGCAAAATAAAATTCAGATTCACATCAAGAAGTACGAGATCTCCATCCAACCTAAATATTTCTGCTATATAAATATTCCTTCTCCTTAGATATCTCTTCATATAAAATGCTTAGGTAATTTTCAGACATAAATACTTCTCGTATCTAAATATTTTTCGTACCTGGACATTTGGGAGCACGATACTTAGGTAGTCTTTTAAGTATTGGAAAATGTCAAAGCTAGCAAGGAGCTATACAGCTCTACCTTCAGCACAAATGCCATTGGCAAAGCCAGTAGTGATCAAGTCAACACCTTCCAGTCAACACCAACTCCCCAACGTTCACCCTCGATAGCAACCTCCCAAATAGGACCCTTGACGCCCACAGTCTTCCCAGCTTCAACTTTAGTCGCTCTCTGCAGTCCAGTTGCTTGTCCTTCCCCAGCAAGAATGACCTTTACTTTACTAGCCGTGTCCGCTATATCTCCTCTATCGACAGACACGATCTGTCGTCCCCTGACTAAAGTCATGCCTGTATTTCCACTCCCAGTAACCTCGCTAACCACAATCTTGACAAGCCACGGATCCTCGTTGCTTTTCTGCGCATTGGCAGGAACCGTAGACTCGATATTGACCAGCCAGTCCCTGAGTTCTGCTGCTAGGCCTCCTGGTAAATACTTCTGTCCTCGTCTGTGTGGCGAGAAGTGGTCTGGGAGAGGATCGGATTGTGTCTGTGTCTGCTCGGATGGATCTGGAGGACGGAATCGAGGCGGTTTGACGAAGGTTGCCTGGGTTGAGGTTTGTGGTGTAGAAGGCGGTAGCGGCGTGGAGTGTAGAAACCGCGATGCTGCGGTAGATATTGGGCGGCGTGGAGCTGGAGGCGAGGATAGGATCGGGAGAGAAGAGAAGAGGTGCTCGTCATCTTGATCATCTTCTACTTTAACCTCCTGCTCCCCATCCAGATCAAGGTCCGCGGACAATGACAATCGCCGCCGCTTTGGCTCAGGTTCGTCTATTCTGTAATCATCCTCTTCATCTGCAGAGCCATATTCATGCTCGGTATCAAAATCCTCGGCCTCAATTGAATCGTGCAGACTGAGCTCGACATCCTCCGAGAAGCTCTCTACTATATCCTGCTGTTTCGGCGCAGGCGTCACATATCGGGCTGCAGATGGCGTAGCTCGCGATACATCCTGCGTGGAAGCAGGTCTCGGTGTCGAAGGGATTGAAAACCGCGGGGTGGAGTTAAATTGCTCCGATGGAGGCGAGGCACGAAATTCCTGGACGAGAGGCGTTTTCTTCGGCACCATGCGCTCTTTCTTGATCACGAATCGGTGCGGCGAAGGTGTCTGCGAGGTTCAAGGTTAGGGATGCATGTGAAGACGAGGTGGAGGGAGCTCACCACTGGTGGAGGAGCCATCGTGGAGGAACTTCCAGGTTCCCCTGATCTTCATCAACGCTCCACCGACGACATCTCCAGATCCTCGTTAACGAACATCGAGAGCGGTCTGCAGCTCGGCAGCGTGCGGGTTGATTACAAGGACCGGAACTTAAGCTTAATTGAATCGTGTTGAATCTAGATGCAAGCTCGATGCATATGGTCGGGCAATGACGTCGAGTTGAAGCCAAGGGCGATCCCCCACATTTTTTTTCTTCCAAGCTTTTTTTATATACAGATTTACCCCTCCTCACCGGAGTTATTCTTTGCTTCACTCTTAATTGCATATATTTTCTCACTGTTTGCTTCAATTGACGTGCTCTCTCGTTGTTAAAAATTTATACATTTTCAAGATGTCTAACCCTCCTTCTCGCATGGGAGGCCCAGACTCCGTCTTTCCTGTGTTCACTAAAAAGCATGAAGTTGTGCTCTTCTCGAGTACGGCCATTGGCCTTTATGGATATGATTAAGGCAAGTCAAGCACTCCCTTGTGTATTTGGAACTTCTCTGACAGCTCACAATAGGAATGATGAGTCTGATCAACACCAACTACTCGTATCTTAGGACCATGCAAATTGCTAAACCCTCTCCCATAGTTGGTATCATCTTCTCAGTCTACTACCTGGGATGTACCCTAGGAGCAGTCATAGCCTCTTGATTCGCAGACAAAAAAGGCAGGAAACCTGCAATCTTCGCCTGCATAGCTACCACGGCTTTGGGTAACATCCTCATGTTCATATCCAGACTTTCCATGCACGGCTCTTCACCTTGGAACGGAGGAGCCATATGGTGCATGCTTGCAGGACGAGATGTCATGGGTCTCGGAGTGGGAGGCATCGACGCTGTGATCCCCGTCTACAGCAGCGAACGGGGCTCGTGGACGTGCTCTGGCCCAAGAATTTCAGATGAACATCTTTGGTCTCCTCATGGCATACTCAATCAACCTGGGCGTCACTATCGCTCTTGGAAAGGAAGACCAGTGGGCTTGGCGAGTCCCTATTATCATCATGCAAAATTTTCCCATTCTTCTGATGACGTTCATCAGTCGTCTTCCTGAGTCCCCACGCTGGTTCGTAAGCAAAGAGCTGAGTCAAGATGCTAAAGAAGCTTTGGAAGAGCTGTACTCAAAGAATGACGTGAAGGCTAAGCTTGACGAAATGGAAGAGGCGCAGAGCAATGAGAGTGACGAGAGAGTTGGATATAAAGATATGCCGTTCCTAGTCTTTGCTGCGACAAACAGTTTGGCTGGATGGTGGACATGGACGTATAGCCCAGAAAGTGGTGGCTGCAGTTTCGAGGAAAACTAAGAGTTCTTTGACAGCGCGAAGAATGACGAAAGTTGGGTTGTTAGGAAGGTTGACGGTGGGAAATTTGAGAAGATGCCGAATCAGAAAGAGAATGATGGCGAGGAGGGTGATGGAGAGAGGTCTCCATTCCTCCAAGGGAAGAGTTAATGCTGACTTGCAAACATATATGCGACGCGGTGGCGTTCAGAGCGGAAAAGTTTCAATTTGGGGGTATACCTGCAATAAACTCAGTAAACACATTGCAAGGAGAGTCGATCAGCTTGTCTCCAACTCCAGTTCCCAGTCTCAATGTCCATTCCCACTTTAGAGCAATTCTTCTCCAAAGAAATCCTACGGCCCAAGGTTACTCATGTTACCAATAGACTCATCCCATGACTTTCGAGCTGCCACATCCAATCCCATGCCTTGGGTAGCCCACGATCATGATCATCCCAAATCTTCTGTATCACCCGATACGTCAACTCAATATTTCCCAACGAACTCCACGCGCTTAGCCGCCGAAAATGCGTCGATATCGCCTCCCTATCTGGAGCCCTGATTGCCGCACTCCCAATCACGAACAAAGGAAAAAGTAAGCAAGCCATAACTCCATCACCCGGCTTGATCTCGAAAATTCCATCGGCGATCTGCCGCACCGCTTTCTGGACTTGCTCATCGGCTTTCCCGTCAGGGTGGATGATGGAAAAGAGCCAAACCGAAAGAGCGGACCGGTAGAACTGCGCTACGAGGCGGCGCTCTTTGCTAGGCATAGGTTTGGGCTGCCAATTCTGAAGCTCTTCTTGTATTATGAAAGCCTTGCAGACCACATTGCCATCAGGGTGACGAGTGCTTGCTTCAGCCTGTGCTCGGATAGCGGCAATGCGGCCCACGAAGTCGATCAAACCATCTTGGACACCGATCAAAGAAGCATCTTGACATGGTGGATCTCTGGTGCTGAGCAGCCGCGGTTTGGAGAGCGGGAGTGAGGACTTGGTGACGCGAGCTAGAGAGTCATGATATTGGAAGAACTCGAAGAGGAAGGGATCGATTTCCGTAGTCACGGTCTCGAGGCTACTTTGCTGAGTGGCCGATGGGCTTGATATTCTGGTGATGGCTTCGCGCGCATCATCGAGATGGTCCCACCAGATGCTGTCTCCACTCCCTTCGCAGATCTCATGCAGACATAATAGGAGAGATGTGACGACCACAATTTCCTGATACTGGATGTTGTAGGATTGACGAGCAGCAGTTGTGGAACGTTTTAGCGCTTCAATACGTAGTGATTGGGCATGAACAGCCTTTTGCAGAAGCTGATGTCTTTCAGTCACCAACTCAATGTCGACGTTTGGGAGTTGTGACTTCATAAGATGTGATGCTGAGAGGCACAGCAGGGCGTTCATGACGTTCTTATCAGCCATGGCGAGAGGCACCACAACCAAGTTCATTGGATTTGCATCGCCTTCAGAAGTCGTTAAGACACGAGACAGAACGGATGCCCAGTGATAGAATAGTCGTTTATGGATCGGCGATTCTACTCCCGGGATCAAGGTGAACGGTTCGGCGGGGATGAAGATTCGCTGGACCTCATACTGTGCTCCGTATTGCGGTAGCAGAAGATTCATATCATCTTCCAGCGGAACATAGTCGTTATAAGCCAATACGTCGCCGTAAAAAGATGGCGAGGTCTGCATCAAGGCTTGATTGTCCCAGTTCACTCCACTCAGGTCGTTATCCTGGAGCTCATCACGACCACGATCTGATGAAAAGTCATCCGTACTTGGACTGAATGCGCTTGGAGATTGACTTCGTGATTTTGCTCCCTTCCCAGCCTTCAGCTCGTCCATCGTCCTTTTGCGCGGAAATCCCGGACACTCCTGGTTATTTTTCTCGCAATTCAGACAGACCGGTCGTCGTTCGTCACATTTTTTCTTCCTCGCACGACATGCGAGACAGCCTGTGCGAACTCGAGTGATTCTCTTCTTCTGGGCAGCCTTCCTACTTCCATCCGAGGAAACCGTGCCTGGAACAGGGCTAGACATGGGCGTACTGTTCTCCGCCATTCAAGCTTCAACGAAAGGCACAGATCAAAGAGTCGTCAGGGCGTGATCGTGGATCAAAAGAGGGGTTTTGCGAAAGATTAGAAAATGGCCAGAAAGAGCGATTTCCATTTATCTTTATGAGCGAGCCAAGTGGACGTCGATTAGCCAATACAACTCTGTATGCCGCAGATCGACCAACAGGGAGCGCCACGAAACTGGCCTCTCGTCCAGTCGTTGATGATTATTTCAAAGGGCTGCAGAGGCCTGTCAGCGAAATGTGACTGAGGTATGATTATCATATTCGCGTCAGGCTTACAACGTATGCCCCTCCTTATCAAGTTATCAATCAATGCGTTGGTTGGTGGCGGGATTTCTTCCGAGCCGTCGGGACGGTTCATGGTTCATGCAGCTCTCAGTGGACGAGCAGAGACGAGGCCAATAGGAAGCGTCCCAGGCGCGGTGTGGACGTTAGCTGGGGAAGGGGACTGTGCTTAAGGAGGATTTTGAAGCCACGGCGTAGGGCTATGGATTTTCGAGAACATGAGGCAAGAGAAACAAGGTACAGACAAGGTAGCGTACCATCTTGGTCGAGAAGGGAAATGAAAGGGTATCTATTTGGGGGGCATCGACAATCCCAGCCAAGCGATGGTGTATACTTCAATCTCATCGGCACTACGTTCCCTTCCTCTATCCTCCTCGATCCTTCCCATTGCTTTGCCGGAGTCGGTTCAAGCCCCGGCATCGCAAGCTTTCCATTTCGCTCCTTCCTTCTCCTTTCTCCTTTCTCCTTTTTCTGCCAACCTTTCCGTACTACTCCTTTGCTTCATCCGGATTATAATATCTCAGCACTTCCTTGCAATATTCATTCAAGGTACTACCCCACGCTTCCCGTCCCTTATATTTTGCTATTTCCGTCGGCCAAGCGTCGACAGCTGAGCGCAGAGAATGAAGCTCTGACATCGAGAGATCGGTCAATGGCGTGAGGTAAGTCCGCACTAGAAACATTACGGCTCCGCTTCGAGGAAGCCTTCTGAATGTCTGCCGTTCGTGTCGTACGCTTGTTTCATTGTTAGCTTTGCTTCATTCCCAAATCATCCCGTCATACCGCATGTCTTCTATTTTTGGCAGAGTAGTCAGCACCACTGGAAATGGCTCTTGTTGAAACATCGTATCATTCGTTTGTAAGAAGAAATTGTTTCTAGAGCCAAACATTATTTTCGTTGCTATCTGGACTGAGTTATTGCATACCTTTGTACAGGACTTTCCGTCTTCAGACCTAGAAAGAATCTGCCAAGTGTCAACGTTCATTCTGGCAGGATAGAAGTAACAGCGTACTTTTCCATTGCTGCTCTCAATTTCATGTTCCACATCGGTACTGGTCCATGTATTTTCCAAAGAGGCCAGCCAATTCGTTCCTGTATATACCAGCCAGCGGGTGCCATTGAGTAGCTTGCTCTTCTAGACCAGTAACAAGGGAGTCAGCTTCCTTGCCACGACAATCGTCCGTGACTCAAAGGCTCTTCCTTTTTGCATTTATTGCTAAGACTTGCATTTGCTCAGGACTTACAAGTAGTATTCGCGGGGGTTCCCTCCTGTCCCCGGCATCAACAAGTTAATATCTTCCATCACCAGTTGAGCTGCGATTTCCAACGGATGTTGCTCATACGGGGCTGTGATCTTGAACCTTTGTTTCGTTATGCCATTGTAGACGAATCCTGGTTTTAGAAACTGGAAGTGGTCTGGATATCGCTTGATCAAGAACTTCACTATGCATTCGAGTGCTTCCTCGCATGCCTCTTCTGAACCGGGAAGACATTGCATCACACCTTCACGGTCGTGTTTCAGCAGATGTCTTCTCAACTCCTGTTCTTTCTTGTACAAGTTGTCGATGACAAGCCAGTCGTCTTCGGGCATCTTGCGAATGCCCATCGTCATGTTGTACTTTCCGGCTTTCCATGGTCGATAGTGGTGCGGTTCGGTATTGGCAATATCGAAGAAGAGTAGCGGCTGGATATTCGAGAAGTTGAGTGTGGGCTTCTTGACCGTCTTCCAATAAGTCCTGATAGTAACCGAGATGCAAACGAAGAAAGCAAGAGCCATCATTAATAGCATTGTTGTGGTAAACATATCTATCTTCGAGACTTTGGATGCTCTGAGGCTATTGAGACTCATTAAGGAGAAGAAGATGTCAGAAGTATCCACAGCTGAGAAGGTCTTACCCTTTCCTGTCTCGCTCATCGCATGATCATTCCTCTCATTTCAAGCTATCTTTCCCTCCTGTTGAGAACTGAACCGACCGTTTCTACCTGATAGGGGCTACAATCTCGCCACCCGCTTAGTGTCTCGCGCCAAAAGCGGTTCAGTACATTTGCCAAGCCTGGCTCCCTGAATCTATTTCCCCACTCTCTTAATTCTGCTAAGGAGATATCTATTGGGCGCCAATGAGCCAGCTCAAACTCTTTCAAATTCTCATGCGAACCGCTGGGTCCGCGGGGAGCGCCAACCAATTAGCAGTACTTTGGACAGGCAATATTACCTGCATTGGCTCCATCCTGTTAGTTTTCTGCACATATATTGGAAATAAGACTCATTAAATCTTTGGTGCTTGGAAGTATTGCAGCCTAAGCATTATCTCAAATTTCGGACTCGATCATCTGAAGTTCACTCCTTTCAGAGCCGCCTCGGAGACTGCTCCGAATCGGATCATCAAGGTATCGACTTTGGGCTGTAATTATGGAATTCAACCAAGTCTGCGACGTGGTTGATCTTCTGCGGGCTTTGGGCCAGGCATGAGTGGTCCTGTTCTGTAACCAGGCTGGTACCCAGATACATGCACCAAGCTCCACTCTGTGCGGCTTCGAGCAGGGCCTCTCTCTACATAGCATCCAATTCATGTAGTTTAATTACCTTCCGCCACCATCAGCATGGCTTCAACAGTTTCATGGGATCCAGATACATTATCAGACTCGGCCCAGCTCTATCTTCATCCTCTCCCTATAATTTTACCCCTCATTTAACAAGCCAAGACTAAGACCTAAAGTAAATCAAGGAGCTCTGACCAGATTCAGATCAACGTACATGGCTATCATGAATTGTGTTACTCTTGATTAAACACGTGGATCCAGAGGAAGCGTTCTCGGCACCGGCTTCTCCGAATTCTGGTAGTAGTAGCAGACGATTTTGTACTCTTTTCAGGTGGAGGAGTCTGAAAAGAGAGAAATATCCAGGAACATGCTTCAAGCTACTTTGAGAGCTTGTGCGGAGATTGGTAAAGAGCAAGAGGTTAGTCGCTCATCCAGGGACGTGCTAGTGATGCCCGATTCCAGGCAATGCACTGTCTTCTGGAGCCTGGACGACCTAGGGCACACAATCGGAGCAGAAGATGCGATCCACTCACAGCGTGGAGAATCCCCATCAACGCTGCCTAGGATTCGAGCGAAAGGCTAACGGGCTCGTCTTTAATTTCCGAATGAGATGCTCTTGCTGCAGGGCTGCTCGCCCCAGGACGTCAGTTTTGGAGGCGGTGTTGCATGGCTAACTGTTTTTCTCCTTAGATATTGTCGGATATCAATTAGTGGAGGAAGGCTTCATGTTACCACTACATATCTGTGCGAATCAATCTTTGCTCGTACTACGCAATTACAATAACTAGCTTCACCAAGGCTTCCCGGATTAGCCTCGGACAGTTGCTGTGGCTCTCTGGCAAGTGATGGCGATTGACGACTTAGAATTTCGAAAGCTTGAATGTGAACTCTGTAGCTGCTGATTTTTAGCTGCTCTGCAAGTTCAGCGAAGTCAATCAGGCCACTGAGACTGATACTTCTCATGATCTTGCGACCACCGGGATCTTTCAACGTCTTCAAGGCTGCTAAATATATGCAGGTACAAAAATGTCAACAATGGAGAAACCTTTCCACGCACTCTTGGATGCAGGAGAGATGTGGAAAAGCCTGGGGTCATCGCTGTTGCAAATCAACTGTGGCGCCAACAGATGGAATAATTCATGCTTCGGCACACGACCATTTCCAAAGAATGGGAAACTCGTTGTTTTGATGTAGAGTAATCAAGGCGTCGCTGTGCATCACGACTTGAGATGGAATGGCCAGTTATTTTGCGGGGATGGACCCGCCAACGAAATATCAAATTGCACACCGTTCGAGATAGAGAAGATTGGACACTATTGAGCTACATCAGAGGGGGGGTTATACCAGACTGGTTCCGTGCTACCATCGTCATAATGCTTATACTTGCCTACTTGCTCGTCCCATTGCCAGTAGTCTTCCGTAAGCTTCCGGGCCTGTTCCTGCGCTGCTGAGAGGACGGCCTGTCGACTTTGATCTAGCTCAATATACCGTGTGAAGGAGGTCATATGCTTCTTTGGCTGAACGACCTCGGGGAGCCATGGCTGGGGTTCCTCGTAAATAGGTTGACCGAACCAGTCTTCCAGGCTCCACGAAGCTCGACCCCCTCTGCTCTCTTGTCTTAGGCTTTCAGATAGTGAGAAGCTCCAGGGAACATTCTGGAGGGCAGATGTGCTCCGTGACTCTGTTTGAACACGGTCATCAAGGGCAGTCTTGCAGCCTGGTACCGACATGATCTGTGCAGAGGCAGGCAAATCACCAGACGGAGAAAGGCCATATGATGAATTATCCTCGTAAGTATAATCAAAACCCAGGGCTCTATCGGTATTTGAGTATGACCCAGAGAGATAATCCAGCTCCCTTTCCAAATCCGCAAGGCTCATAAAAGAGTCTCCACTCTCAGATGCGGGAGGCATTCTTTTCACTGGCAACAATGTTCGGTCTGCGATCCCTTGCCGGAAACTATCGGCTACATGTTCAGACAAGGGCATTTCTTTCTCTCCCCGCTTTCCCTTCTTGCTAGATTGACGACTTGGCAATCTGACGCTTGGCCGTACCAGCACAGGATCCTTTCGAGCTTGGTACCCGCAGCCGAAGAGGATCTTGAAGTGTGCTTTTGGTTCGATGAAGAATATGGTCTCTTCAGAGTACAGGCCCAGCGTTCCACAAGTCCAACGTATAGTGATTCGAGGAGCCTCACACCCTCTATAATGACCAGGTCGCTTTGCGGGGTCAAGGCTTTTCGATATATTTGTTTCGAGAGTTTGTATGAAGTTGAGAGAAATCCAATTCTCGGAACTTTCCACATCACAGAGTGCAATTACTGGCAGATCGCGCGGCATGGGAAATTTCTCGGCCTGCACAATGGAGACGATAAAGGCATATATGCTCTGCGGGAGAGGTCAGAATGGCACATCACCATGTATTAGAAGACGTACGTTTCTTGCTAGAGATTCGATCGGTCTGCTATGATACCCCAGCTCTCTCGTAGATTTCATACGTTCATGATGGCCGCTCATTAACACTCGGGGGCGGTCGCTGCTTGTCTGTGAGGATGGCACAGACTAGACAGCTTTATATTACTCTGCGGGTCGAACTAGCCTCAATGATTTGACGTGTCGGGCGTAGTCTGGGGCAGAATGTTGTTGAATCCGATGAGACTTGGGTCGTGAGAGTCTTCTCGCGGGGAGGTATGGGATTCGGAGAAATCCATGCTAGTCCTATCCGATTGGCAGATACCGGTGTGCATGCTTTTTCCAATGTGGAGTGGCAGTGCAATGCCGGGCACAGGGCATACTGAGTTATCCCAGTTGTGTACTCGGTCAACCCAATGATGACAATTCTGACGGGGTCATCTTGAGCCTCATCGAGCAGAACCTGAAGTCTCGGGGCAGAATTGGGCATCGAAAAGGCACTGTATGAATCTGAACGAATTATCGCTCAATCATGGAGTCTACCGGTTATCATAAACTGTCTAGCTTCATGGTCGATGAGCAGTATGCAATATTTCGAAAATTTAAACTGCAGGCAAATCGAGACCTGCTGTATTTGCAGGCCGAGCTGGCAAAACTCGAAAATGAACTTTCGCTACTCTCTGAGCGTGATCGAAAGAGCGAAGGGGAGCAGGAACTATATGATCGGAATTGGGATCTTCTCAGCAGCTCAAAAAAACGCCAATTGGATGGGCAACAATGGGAAAAAGTAATGCAGATTCGCGCAAAGCTCAGAGAATACTGTTCGATGTTCCCAGCCTCAGCAGCTTCGTTGCTAATGTTCGATCAGATGACTGCATGTCGCGATATTCGGTGGTGATCAACTTGCCTCAAGCGAGGCAGCGGGATATCGCAATGCTTAAAGACTGGATTTGGCGACCGGACCTAGGAGGGGGAATATGTTTCTCTGGCTCTGATCTAGGTCCCACAAGGACATCGGTGTATGACGATTCGTATTTAGAAGATACAGTAAATCTCAACAATCGTGCTGGGGAGGGAGACCCTTTCACTCGGCTTCTAGCCGGTCCCGTGTTTCACAGCCTCGAAAAAATTTGGAGGCGCACGAAAGTCAGTCAAGTCCGTTCCGCAAAGTCTCGAATTGCGCCTTACTGATGCGTAGAAACCTGTACCGTCTGATCGAGAGAACCAGACCTTGGAGAACAACCTTTTCCACTACTCGGACTCTCACATCCTCGGTGCCATCGACATCCTTGGGACAGTGATTGCTTCTATGACACCACTAGCTTCTATCATAATACTGTACTTTGTGCAAGATCTGGGGCTACGACTCGTTATTCTCTGCCTGTGTACCCTGGCTTTCTCCGTCAGCCTGGCTCTTGTGACAAAAGCTCGCCGAATCGAGGTATTCGCTTGTACAGCTGCGTGAGTTCGTTACCAAAATTGCAAGAAAAAAAGAGACTAACTAGGTTGTTAAAGATTTGCCGGCGTTGGAGTGGTTTTCGTGGGCAGCACCAATAATGCTTCTCAGTAGCGAACGCCCGAGAAAACAAGGATGAAAGATGTAGAGAAGTTGATATGTTCCAGTATGTGCAAACAAAAAATGCGAATAACTGAGAACCTTGCACCGGAAACTTTCCGTAATGCTGCACATCAGCAAACAGCCCGAAACTCCCCATTTCAAGGCCCTATGACCCCTCCAAACAGTAAATAAGCCTCCCATTCAGCCACCACGGCACTGTTCGTCTATTGCTCAGCCTCCTAGACCCCTCCGACAGCACTACTGGGGGCGACTCGATTGACTTGGTCTGCATTGCAGGCGAGGGGCGATTGCTCTAACCAAAATCAGCGAACTTCCGCACGTATGGAGCAGTAATTAAAGACACCTCCTGCTCTTGCCATGGTTTTGTGAGGATTCAACTGCTTCTGCTTCCGCGACCATTCGGAGGCACTTCGAAGACTATTCGACTCGTTCCATCGTCAGCGCTGAAGAGCTTGAAAAGCTCTTGCACATGCTCTGCAGTTAACACCGCCATTTGCGAGCACCATCTCTGCGAACCACAAAAAAATTGACAAAAGCAGCCACGACACCACGCGCAGCAGCTCTCTTCGTGCCATTCTACCCAATATCTATTTCCGAATGTTAGAAGTTGCTCTCCCCATTCGCACATTGAGCTTGGCCATTTCCGTCGTCGTATAGGAACGATCACCAGCTGACCAGACACTATTATCAACGGAGAGAGCCAGGCCCAAATCTCATCTCGAGCATATCAGCATCCCTCAGATAATCATAACGGCAGAACTTCTTTGTGGCAGGGATTGCACCACCCATTTCCGGGTGGTCGCCCTTGGAACTAGAGACACTGTCTCTTGCTGGTACCTAAGGGTGCAGTCACAACCTTGGATACACCAAAAGATTCAAGTCACCGGTTGAGAAGGAGACACAGCTGAGGCAAAGGCAAAGATCTGCATTTAGAATGACCACCCGTTCCACTATGCAGGGAGGGTTTTCAATACCGCCGAGAAGACCCAGATCAACTGCTCCCATCCGGCAAACACAGCATGGATTGGACTTGGCACAAGAGGATCCTTCGGGAGCGGGTATATCAGATGACGATATACCATATGAATATGGCGTCGACGGCTCAAGGTCAGGTTTGGAAGTGGAGCAGAATCACGGAGATCCACGGTTTGATCTTCGTTCCTTATTCAGGTATCTTAAGAAGAGAACCCGCCAACTAGGCCTGATCTTTGGGTTCAAAAGGCAAGCTGTTGCGCCACAGCGGGCCACTTTGCTCTCAGCTGAAAGAAAAGCCCTCTCTACCTCACCGAATGCCATTGACGCAACTGATTACGCGGTTGGCAAGGCGGACGAAGAAACTGATATCCACCATGCAGTTGATGTTCCCGTTCCTGAAGGTGCTGATGCGAAGCATATTGAGGAAGATCCCCTTATTGCCATCAGTGCCAAGACAAAATCATCCTCATTCATGGCGGAGGGTAAGCAGAAAGAGCGAGCAGAAGCATCAAATCGATCCAACAACGCCACCTATTCAGACTTCCCAGAGCCTTCAGGAGCGTGTCAAGGATGGATGCCTCCAGAGCCAAAAGACGACGATGGCGAATGGGCTTCCTCTGCCATCATGATCAGAGACGGTAAAAAGAAGAAGGAAGCAGTAAAATTGTTCTATGACAGCGGTTCTACAGATAACTGGGCTTCGAAGGAATTCGTCAAAAAGCATGGATTGATACCGCGCCCGATCCTTCCGGACGATTTGAAGGTGTATGGCACGGTGAATGGAGACTACTCGCCGAGTTTCTATGTTGAGATTGAATTGAGGGATAAGTCGAGAGACATGAAGGAATTCGTCACGGAGTCTTTTAATGTGACCCCAAGAATGAACGGAGAAGGTCTTCTCGCCGGCCGGGTGTTCATGAAAAAACATGGTGTTGCCGCTAACCCGACGACGGGTCGGGACTTCTATGTGGCCACGGGCAGAAAAGCAAGCGCAGGTAAGCTGATAGCCAAGTCTGAAAGTCAAAGAAAATCAACTAATTACAATTAATAGAGGCAAAGGAGGCCCAGAGACTCTTGGTGGAAAAGGCACGCAGGGAATCTCAGCTCGCGGATTCTACACTAGGGTCAACAAGCGGAGCAATATCGAAGCCATCAGCAACCACTATATTCGAGAAAGAGCAACTTGCTGCCTCCTCGCGGACCAGTACCTCGTCTACGGGTAACTCGAAGTCGAAGGGAAAATGAGAGGTGGAAGGAAGGCTGCCGTTCGAATTGAGTGTAAAGTAAGTGGCACTCTGAAATGGACTTGCTCAGATCGAGTTAGCTCACCCCTGCACAGACAATCTTAATTTTATCCCAAACTTCACATAACGACGACTTCTTGGGCGGCCTTTTCCGACTTCATGCGATTTATGAAATAACGACTTTCCTTGTTCACAATATCAGCGTCTTTTATCCTTTGGCAAGGCAGCACCGAGACGATGGTGGCGGGGCGCCAGATCGGGTTTGAGGAGCAAACTCTTGGGTGCCCGCGGGGCACAACCGCAGGACATTAAAAAGCTTGATCTGTAGTTTTAGTGCGCACAATGATGGGAGGCGTTGTAGATACCTTAGTGTTCTCAACTGAATACTTTCGACATTGGCTCGTATATCAATGGAGGTGTATCGGTAGGCAAGTCTTGCGACAACTCTCAGGGCCCCATCACTTTTTTCCATGAGATATGTGAAGAGTCCTAGGGATCCAGAGAATTTCTTGGTACGAAACGTGCCATGCCACGTTGCTGGCTTGCCCAAGGTGCGTCAATTCTGTCACAAATGATAGGCAGGGGAAGGTCAGGTGACTTTCTCAGGATGCTGCTGTTGTACAAGGTTACCACTGCATCGCGTCCGAATTTTCTCTCGAGATTTCTCTTTTTCAGAAAGAAAGTCCATTTTCTTCCCACTGGCAGCTGCCTTCAGGGCCAAGCTGGACGCTTTCATTCATGCGTGATCAGCCGCGTTGCATAAGCTGTCAGGGGCTGAAAAAAGTGGCCCATTTTATCGCTCGCCTACTCCTACGTTCAGGCTCAAAGAACAACCACAAACCTCAATAAAAAGTTCCAAAAATTAGTTAGTGGATAGTTTGACTTCTTTAGAGCTCTGAATCCTGGTTTTAGCAAATTTCATAAGATTTCATGGAACTTTTGGTATTGCTGAAGTAAGGGTGTTGGTGTTCGGGACGTGCCAAAATCGGCCACTTTTTTCGGCCCCTGACAGATAAGGTCTCGGGATAAAAAAAACACAAGCTTCCGGCCCCACAGGAGCAACCTCCGGTCTTCAAATACCGCAGCATGGGAGCCTCAGTACCTTGGCGATTTCTCCAATCGAGGAACAATCTCCTGCGAGGGTTTCCATATCAGCTGTGCAGTTTGATGGGCTTGCACATAAAGTCATTTTCATCCACAGAACATCGTTGGTACCTACTCCAGAAGTGAGTGAGGATATCCTTCTATTCGTTGATTGGATGGTTGGCAAAAAGCCTTAGTGGTTGCTTTCATTCAATATCCAGGATTTATGGCGGGTAGAATGGTTTGCATTGACGCCGTTTCACACTGTTCCATATCTGTTTGACCTCTTGATTTGGAATCCTTCGATCACACCTCGTATCGTCATCCAGATTGATGAACTAATTCAAGTTGTCAACAACACGTCTATCACTCTCCATATTTCTCTTGAGTGTCTTTGTGCCTCGCCTGATAGACGCAAGGGTATGCAGTTCTGCTGTTGACTTATTGCTGTTTGATTTCCAGCCTCCTCAGGAGAGTCTAAATTCCCCATGCAAAGCCTTATTTCCTCCGCAAAGACTGATTGGCCATTGCGAAAGCTGCTGCGCTCTTCTTGTCTCCTGAATTGCTCGTTTTGCCTCTTAATTTCAAGAAAGGCATTTCTTTCTGCAGGATCCACGGCCACAATCTCTGCAGGATTGAGCACGGAGTCTTCCACAAAATCCCCCAGGTCCTCGGACCATATGGGAATTCGAATATCGGACTCAAGAGGCGTCACCATTGTTATGTTTGGCAGGCGGAAGGCACTTCTAGCAACATGAAGTGTCGACATTGGCCTCACCGCGGTAATTTCCCACTTGCGGAAGGCAGAATTCCAGAATTAATCTTGTTGGATGTCTTCGTAGTACTTGGATGGAATTGGCCGGTAGATACCGTGGTCTGGCAATTTATAGTCCACGAGCATCGACTGATTGTCGGTGTCACCACAAAGATGGCTCCTTGGATGCGATACCAACCAAAGTCCTAGGTGAGGATGGTCCGCCCGTCTATCAGCAAATCTATATTCGCTGAGAAATGGATGCGCTCCCCTCCAAACGGTGATAATTCTAGTACAAATCCTAACTCGCAAAAGGCTGATCCTTAAAGAGCGGCTCATTCCACAGATTATATTGTTTATAGGATAAGTTTTGCTGTTGAATAGCAAGAATCATGTTCATGCCATGCTTCGATTCCTGTCCGTGGTTTCCAGAAGTGTAAAGAATCAGAGAAGCACGTACTATCAGTTCATATTATGAGCGTTGGTGTTTAGGCGCAGTAGAATTGGATTGCTAATCTCTCCGACTTGCTCAAGTCATTTTGGAGAAGGGTTTGGAGAAGCTATCATTCAAGGAAACAAGTATCTTCCTCCTCTTGTTATGCCATGTCGTCACACCCACCTAATGGATATCTTCTAAGCCTTCAGGGATTTTTTTTATGCTTCCTTGCCTTCATTTCGGTATTCCCAAAAACAGAATCCTGTATTCTTTGCCAAACTTTTCAGAGCCGAGCTGATCTCTTTTCCTGCTTCGGCACTATCAATATCTTCTGGCTTTCTAGCATGAAAGATGTGATGCCGTTCGCGGTCATATTCCTTTGTGTGCTTGCTCACATCCAGCTCGTGGAACTCTCCAAAAATAAATGCATCAATCTCTATAATTGTCAGCAGGTTCTTTGAAGAACGCTTGTCAAGGGACTGTAACTTCCAAGCAGTTCGTGTGGAGATTTGACACAAATCTCGATGCCAGTCTCAGGACAGGAGACAACACTCGCCATACCACCGGGTTCCAAGCATGCCATAACCCCGGATTACTGAAATCATACTCAGGTCCTCGTGTAATTGGCTTCAAGACCCTTCCAGGGCCAAGTTGGCGGCGCTCTCCCAGTTTTCCATTCGAAAGATCTCGCTTTATGGGGTCAGCAACGAATAGAACATCAAAAAAGTGGCATTATACATACTGAATAGAATTAGAGAGAGCAGCTGGACGAGCGTTCGAATCAGGGTACGCGCCGCAATCAACGAGTTCTCGCGTAGTCAGTCCATGGAAGACCTTCCGCTGGTAATTCTCCATCGCTTCATCTTCCCGCTTCTCCTCTGCCGACCGAGGGATGATCGAGTCGGCTTATGTTGGACTCAGACCTAAAAAGGATCAGATGGAATTTGATGCAATGTAATGTGAGTTTTCACCTGACTTGTGATGGGCGCTGAAGAATGGAGAGTTTGGCTGCTGTCCCAGCCTTCACCGTACACTTTTGCTAATCGAGTCCTGAAATCTATCTGAGCCATGACTATTTGATGTGGAAACCAGATCGTTTGAGGCATAGTCTAATCAAAATTGTGTGAAGTTCTCAATCAATTGTTCTTTGCCACCCAACATAG
>AYLM01000378.1:0-35234 GCA_001625345.1 Cairneyella variabilis | reverse complement strand
GAAGTCTTTGTACAAATGACTCGCATCCCCGTCGATGAAAGCATGCGTCCTTTAAAAAAAAAAAATAAAAATAAAAAATAAAAAACAAAAAGGGGGAAGGGTTGCTCTCCTCAAAGCAGTGAATTGCGTTTGTCTGATTTTGCATTGTTGCGATCATCAATTTAAATGTCTGCACTGCTGAAATACTTATATCACGTGGTGGCTCGCACTGTGGCGCACCTACCTATATATGTAAGTAGATCTAATTACAAAGAAGTATGGACTTCGTCCAGTGCAGCGAAGCCGTTTATCAAGAGAACTTAGGAATCTGGTGAGGAAATTTTGAGAAAGCGAAGAGGAATCCGAAGGGGGTTTTGTACTGGCACGAAATCCTTAGCTTTGGAGCTAGCACTCCCCTTCCTTCCGTTTTCGTGGGCAAGCGTCCCGATTTCGCCGCAGCCACTGCAAATTCGTAAATTATGACGGTGAAGGACCTAAATCGCTCCTTCCCGACTGCTCCCGAGCATATCATGCCCTTACCTAGGTACCTTGATAGTCATGGAAACTGTTAAGCGAGTATCAAGAATGCCAACCATGGAAGCTCCAAAATTCTCTACAAGCCACTTGGTAGTTTGATTCTGGACAATGCTAGGAATATCTGGAACATGAAGTGTTTAGACTAGGCACTGCTGTCAAAATGCCGTGAGTTTCGTATTATTGTGCCTGTAGTCTACAGATCAAGTTAAGGTGCCGTCCCTCTTGAGGAAAGGAAACCAAAAAAGGACGTGATGATTTGCTTCAAGTACTCACTATTCTGAAGGAAGACTTATGAGACTTGAAGGTGCGAAGGGACGTTTACTCTTGAAGACTTTCTTGTGAATCATGTTTGAACTTAAGAGTGTCGAAATCCGGATTCAATTGGAATAACCTAGAAATTCAAGGATATTCTTTCAGTGATTGGTCTTAGAGAAATGCAGCCTTTGTGCATCACCGTCCCAGATACTGTCACTAGACAACAGAGGCTCGCCTAACCAAGAGAGGAATTGTACGAGAGTCGTGGAGTGGACATGAGACATGACAGTCACTAGACACTGCGAGCATAAGTCAGATTAGATATTCAATGAGAAATTATGTCATTAAGCCCTTCTTTGCTTCCGAGCATTCATATATTGCATTGCGCCAGCGGCCCATATTGACAGACGGCCGTATTTTCACCGCTGATATATCCACCATTGCGCATTCCCAGTTGTGTCTCGAAACATAGAAGCGCCAGTCCATCTATATCCCACCTTCCATCCTGTAAACACCATATACAGGCATCGCGCAAGATATCTACTCATGAAAACCTCCGTGGTTGAAAATGGAATTACAAAGTAAACATCATCAACGCCGGGTTCAACGCCACCAGTAGAAGGAAATGCCCAACAACAATCGTCGACAGAGGGTAAATGGTGACGAAGCTCGTGATGCGCCAGTTCCAGGGGACTGCCGCGGCGCAGGTGATTATCACACCTGTCATCAGGAAGCAGAAGATGAAAGTGAACTTGAAGCGCTTCATGAGTCGCGGCAGTTCTTGGAAGAAGATCGTATTTTCGACTTCCTTGGCGGTGGCGTCCCAGGTCATGTCAATGGAGAACATGTGGCAGAGGAGAGCTTGTGAGACGTGGAGGGAGATGCCGCCGAGGAAGACGGTCATGAGGAGGAGCCATTTGAAGTTCTCGAAGACTAGGAGAAGAGAAGAGTTAGTACACGTAGCATGGGAGGTCTGTGGGTATAGACTTACTTTGGTGCTCGGCGTATTAAAAGGTTAATCTGATTCTAGTAGTTTCTATGGTCTCCGCCAATTAGACTCTGGGTTTCCAACGGGGTCACTGCCTTTTCAGTAAAGTGATAGACGCTCGATTAACCTTTTATTACGCATACGTTGTACCATGAAGTACTTTGGTACTCGGCATATCAAAGGTTAAAATGCTTCTAGTAGTTTCTAAGTCCTCCGCCAATTAGGGCTTAGGCAGTCCTCGGATCACAACCCTTTATAGTAAAGTGATAGGTGCTCGATTAACATTTGTTACGCACAACACGAAGTACGAGCTCCAGGTAAGCTCTTCTCCGACAGTCGGTAGCGGAGGACAGCGAGCGAGATGTTACCAAGCGCACTGAAGACGATGATCAAGGAGAAGTAAACCTTGCATGAATCAAGGTAGCAGTAATTCCGAGGTAGAAACTGCTACTAGCAGTCTAGCTTACAGTGTATCTCGATATGTCTCGCAGAAACAAACTCAAAAAGCAAAAAGTCAAAGTCAGGGAGGAAGTTCGCAGCCTAGAGGCTCTTGGATGTGACGTGGATGCAGGTAAGCCCGTGCCTTTTGCGTGTTCGTTCTCGCTTGAAGGCCGCCGCTTGCCGCCACTAGGGCAATATAACCAGTGAACTACGTGGCTCTGGCTCTGGCTCTGGCTTTG
Organism: Cairneyella variabilis; assembly: GCA_001625345.1. Lineage (NCBI taxonomy): Eukaryota > Fungi > Ascomycota > Leotiomycetes > Helotiales > Cairneyella > Cairneyella variabilis. The sequence goes on along the minus strand of AYLM01000378.1, from coordinate 32,795 downwards.
GCTTTGATAGCAGCAAGCGTTGCAGGGCTCGTATCCCGAGATAAGCTTTGCAATCGCAAGGGCGATGCGGGACACGAGGCTGCGGCTGAGAATAATAATAGAGCCAAAGGAAAGATGGATGACAGTCTGAGGGCATTTTTGGACTTGTCGGACCGTACGCCGACGACCCGTTGAGTGCGAAATGAGATCAGAATGTTGTTAGAGTGCGTAGCTTTAAGACAAGAGTTGGTTCGGAGAGTAGAAGAGTCGACGATGGGATTCATTCTTCGGCCTACACGGAGATGGGCAGCACGGACTGCGAGGTGCCATTGCAGGGTTTGGCACGGGTGTGGCTTTTGCTCAGGGGGAGACTCCTACGAAACATAGCTTTTTGACGCGAGATGGAGTAGTTAGGATCGGGCTTTGTTGCATACCATACTAGTATTTTGAAATGACTATTAGTTAATTTTTGTATCTTTCTGACGAGTTTGAGTCTGATCGTGCGTAGCCCATTGTCCCGTGGAAATCGATACGAACCTGATACGACTCTGAGTTTCCGAGAACCTTTTGATTTGAGCATTAAATGGGAAGGATGTCCAACCTCACCCTGTTTCCATGATCCCAGACCCTTCAGCCAGATGTGCAACTGTCCCTCTCATCCCAGATATTGGGTATTGTTTGATTGTGATCTCCTCTGTCAAAAGTTTTCTGGTAATCCCGAGTCCCAAATATCTGGCCCAAATGCGTGTGAAATGTGCCCGCCGAAGGCCCGAAGTCGTCAAAGTGCCAAGCCTATCCGTTTGCACTCTATTTAGGTGAGAAGGTTGAGTCTTCGGGAGGGAGATCATTTCAGCAATTAGGTCGCTGCTTCTAACGCTTGGCCTACCAGCCTATCGAGTGCGTTCCTGAACTAGGACAAGATTGATTTTAAGAAACCGTCCTAAGTGTGAGACGGCGCGGGGCATAGTGCAAGGCTAGCAAGAAGCTGCTGAAGGCTGCAAAGAGTTGTTGAGACGGTTGCTGCTTCCATGGCTTCTTGCGACTAGGTAGAAGCACGAAAGTCGTTAATGGCTGCACACGTCGCTGGCGGTGTTCTTGATATGGCGATATGCTCGTTGACAGGCCCATAGAAGGGTCTGAAAAGTATCTTTGAGTTTAATACTTTGATAGTAGTTCGTAGGAGGTGATAAGGTCTTGCAAGCTGCAGCGGATGTACCCAGGTGCAAGAAAGAAAGGGAGACGTGGTGCCGTACAACAGACTTTAACTAGAGATGCCAGAGCCGGTAGTTCTAGAGGCTGCATGAAAACTGTGCAGCTAAGATCTGCAGACAAGCAGATATGCAAAAATGTAGGTAGAATCCAGTACATGCTGCAGAGAACGAACAAAAGCTAGTTGAAGACCATGAGATCGCCATATTAGAAGCTCAACAGTACAGACGGGTACGATATCTGAGATGGAAAACAGGTTGAATTGTCAGAAGAACATCTCGGGCACTGTGTCGAAACCTTGTCTTGGAAAAGAATCTCAAATGGGTGTCCACGCCTGCGCTTAGTCGTCGAACCCAAGTCAACAAACTACAACGATCCTTGGCAGAGCTTGCACCTTCCAGACCCCCGGGTTTCTTTTTCTACCATCTACTTACCATCACGTCTCACACATGCCAATTAGACCCTGAGAGCTGGGTTATTGAAAATCACATACTAACCATTAAGACTGACATCTTCGACAGTCCGTAGTCAAATATCGGTAGGATCAAGACGACGGTGCCGGAAACTCCACAGGCTTGGTCGACGCACCGAGGCAACCCCCAAGAAAGAAAAAAAAAATTGCAGATCCATATGACCCCGAACAGATCTGCAGCTTCAGAAGCTGAATAGAATATCGGATTGATGCAAGTCATAGATGCGAGTTGTAGTCTCGTAGTTCCCGTCGACGACTACTGATCAACAAATCCCAGCGAAATGGTCTCTACTGCAACACTACAAACTCATCACATCGACAAGTTCTTCCTTCAGGAACAGATAACGAGCTTCCCGTGTTGACTTGCTGATCTCTTGCTTCTAGATCATTACCTACCTGATAAGGATAACATATGCAGTTTTTGCGATAGACACAACATGCCCACGCACCACGGCACTGGGTCCCTTCTTTCCATCAATGTGGACACATTGAGCTGGAAACCTTGTTGGTAGGGTACCCAGGAATTCCAGAGCTTTCAGGACCTCCAGACCAGTTCAGATGGCCACCAATACCTGCGACGGACTGCTCACAACGTGCTGCATGCTGAAACTTACCAGAAATGACTCAACGGCTGGCTACATCCAGCAACTAGTGAGTGTGCTGCACCTCAAAGAGAGCTTTCTTACCTGACAAAGAAGAGCGGAAACCGAAAATAAAGATATACGGAGATTTAAAGGTCAACTAAACCAATAAACCAGCGGCATTTTGATCACAGCAGATACTCGAACTCCTCCTTCTCTTCGAACACGATACCGGACATGCCAAGGAGCACAGACCAAGCACTTCCCACATTTCAACATGACAGAAGCTCGCTACGAGCTCTCGATTTGCCCTCGGCATTCACGATTCTACATAAGGAAAGAAAGACCATTGTCACGAGCAGAAACCGGGCAGCAATTGGGCATAGCAGCTCCCCGTGACCTTCACATGGCGCTGGAGTTCGCGTCCACTGTACGCGGCTTTGGCAATCTTGTGGAGACTTCCTAGAAGCTTTCTGTGGTTGTACTTCAACCTGCCCTCCTCGGTGAGGATTTGATATCGAGTATGATCATCGTCTCTGTCACACACCGTCGCAGAAGATTCACGAGCTCCAAGGCATGCCTAGTCGGCAAGCCGTGAGGGGGCCAAAGCATGTGCAGATTGTGTCTTCAGCGTGTTCTTTTTTCTTTTTTGCCGTTCACTATCACATTCTTTTCCTAAGATTCTCTGCAGCACAAGCCATTCTTATACATGTTGTTTCCATGTGAGGTTGATGCTTGAGTAATGTTGCATTGGGTTTTGCGTCATTTCCCACGGCGGGACATCCGTAGCGTATTGTGGATGGCTAAGTCGTCGGAGATCATACCTCGAAATACTTCATTGGAATTGGCGAATGCGACCATGAGGTCGAAATAAACTCATTGGATCAAATGATTTTTGATAGTTCAAACGCCTAGACTTGGTCTGAGACTTGGGACCGTTTGAAGCTAGTTTGGACTAGGGAGAGGTAGACTTCGGGACTGCCATCTGGTCTCTGCAGCCATATCCATGACTTATTTGTACATCTTTTCGTTTCAACCCACATGAAGCAGGATTGACCGTTTCGAACGCCAATCAACCAGTGGTGGTGCCTCCCAAGGACTGACGAGGTCGGCGTCAACGCAAAAAAGTGGAGGATCGTGGACGAACATCAAGACTTCGGAGATTGGAAAGTGTATCCAAACAAAAATAGAAAAGCAAATGTGTCCTATTGTATACCTTACTCCCACGAGCCCCAGGTTTTCTTGTCCATCACAAGGCTACGTTTCTCCAGACTTTAGAAATTTCCGAGAGGAGGAAGAAAGCTTGGAGCATGTCTCTCCAGAGAGATTTGTTCTTCTAGCGAACCAGACTTCCGGTTCAGCCACCATGCTGTGGTTATCAGGACTCATCCAAGCTATGTTGACACCTTGTGACATGCCCATTTTACCCACTCAGCTCGCTTAAGGTTAGACATGTCGAAGGTTTTATTTTATGTTCTCATCCTTCGGGAACCATCTCTTCACATTTGCGCACAAGGCTGCATGGATCTGCCTCGGCGTGGGGAACACGACCATATGAAGACCAGCGGTTCGAGCTTGTGGCGGTGAGGTGTATGCAGGCGATCGATAAATAAATGAAGGGTGTCCAAAGGGACAGGGCCAATCCTGGCTGTGTGACACTCCAGCGGCTGCTTCTGCTCCAGATCGGCCAATGGCTAGTCCTCGTATTGTACCTTTTGAGTCGTTTCCAATTCCTATGCGAGTTGTCAATATATATTCGGGACATCGGAGAGATTTCGCATGTGCTTGCTGGATACGAAGCATCGAGGCAGCTGCTTGTGGAGGACGTAGGACGGTGCAGACTCTGCAAAGAAACAGGTTCTGTAAAAAGTTTCCTTGTGAGGAACAAGAAAGGTCATCATCTGCTGACAAGTAGAACTTACTCGCTATGACTCGTTGACAGCCAGGTCTCCCAGTTTCTCGAAGGATGGAAAATTCGGCTTTGATTCCGAGCAGTTGAAGGGACCCCCAACTCCCAAGCGGTGGCGGAGGCAGGCGACAATTGAAAATGTCCTTTATGCAAGCCCCGCCATCCAGGGACCAATAGCAAGTTGCTGAGTCGGCCCTGGCAGCGTCATTGTGGTTGGTTAAAAATCTGTAACTGCTGCTAAAAGTTTATGCCAGTAGGCGGTCAAGAAGGAATTGTATGGATCTGTCAGCATCGTGGATGGAAGATTTTCAAAGCAATTTATTCAGTTGGCTCGGACATCTCTGAGGGTTTCCGTTCTTCTCGAAATTATTTACTGATTGAGCTCGAGCTCCCATACCCCCACGCTGTCTAGCTTGTCTTAGACCCTGGCCGAAGCGATAGCGATCCAGTACCTCAGCTTCTTCTTTCCCAAGCCTACCGCCCACCTAGCTTACACCTCTGTTTAGAGAGGCACACGACAGTTGTGCACTTACTCACCTTCTGTCTTCAGTCGATCCTCTTCTTCTCTACCTTTGTCCCCTCTTTGTCCCACAACAACGTCACCTCGGTGCTTGTGTACTGTTGATCTACGGTCGGAGAAACGTCTCTATCTACGTAAATACAACACTGCCCATTGACCCATCTGCTCGTCCTCCTTCCTGGAGCTTTTGAACCAATACCGAGGCTCCATTGACTGAGTGACAATGTCCTCTCCAAACCTCTCGCCGGCAAGAGCTCGAGGCTCCAACGAGATTGATCCCCTGAGAGATCCGCTTTCTGCTTCCCACATCTATTACGGATCCAGCCACAATGGCAAGCACTTCCGTACGAGAACATATTCTGCAGCAGTAAGTCGCAGATTATCAAGCAGCTATTTGCATGTGTCCATCGTTAACTGGTACTTTCTCCAGAACCAGAGTCCAACATTTGATCGCAAGGGCATGCGCCCCCCACAACGACGAGGTAGCCACGGTAAGCCGATTACTATGTGCTATGTATAATGTATCGTTCTAATATCAGCATTGCAGATGAGATCTCACTGCCAGGTCAGTTTCAGCTGAATGTTGACAAGACAATCAAGCTTCTGGAGGAACTGGAGGACACAGACGGTAATTTCCAGATCACAGTTGAGGACTCGGGACCCAAGGTAGGCAGAATAGCATCCACGTCGATTTTACTCTGCTAACGTGTTTCTTCACAGGTGATCTCTCTGCCAACTGCTCTCTCTAATGGATATCGTTCCAAGGAGCTCCGCGGCAATTATATCATTTCGACCTTATACCAAGAGCTTCATCTGGCCAAGAAGCATGGACGCACTCACATTCTCCTGGATGAGGCTCGTCTTCATGAGAGTCCTGTCACTCGCCTTAGTCGATTGATCAAGGAGGAGTTCTGGCGTAGCCTTACACGTCGAACCGACGCATCCAACATCGAGGTTGCAGGCAAGGACCCTAAGGATTGGACAGACGACCCACGACCACGCATCTATGTCCCGATTGGAGCTCCCGAACAATTTGATTACTATACAAAAGTTGCCAGGGACAACCCCCAGATGAGACTGGAGGTCTGCCAGTTGCCCGCCAAGATCACTCCCGAGCATGTCCGGGACCTCAACCAGAAGCCTGGTCTACTAGCGGTTGAGATGGAAGAGGCGACCGACCATACGACCGGCGAGAAGACCTTGAAGGGTGTTCCTTTTGTTGTTCCTGGTGGTCGTTTTAATGAATTCTACGGTTGGGACTCCTATATGGAGACACTTGGCCTCCTTCTCTCAGGCAATGAAAACGTTCCCCTTGCCATTGGAATGGTCAAGAACTTTGTCTTTTGCATTAAGCACTACGGCAAGATTCTCAATGCTACGAGATCCTACTACCTCTGTAGATCGCAGCCCCCATTCCTCACGGATATGGCCCTACGTGTGTACTGGCGAATTGAGCACACTCATCCAGATGCAAAGGAGTTTCTGAGAAATGCCGTTTTGGCTGCCATCAAGGAGTATCGCACTGTCTGGATGGCCGAGCCTCGTTATGACCCCGTCACCGGCTTATCACGCTACCGTCCAGCTGGTTTGGGTGTTCCTCCCGAGACTGAGGCAACCCATTTTACTCATATCCTCGAGCCATACGCCAAGAAGAACAACATGTCTTTCGAGGACTTCGTCAAGGCATACAATTACGGAGAAGTTGTCGAGCCGGAATTGGATGAGTACTTCCTTCACGATCGAGCTGTCCGTGAATCTGGTCATGATACTTCGTACCGATTGGAGAAGGTCTGTGCTAACTTGGCTACCGTCGACTTGAACTCTCTTCTGTACAAGTACGAGCGAGACATCTCCCGCATCATTCTTGATTACTTCGGTGACAGCCTGAAAATTCCCGCGGAATGGTGCGTTGGTGACGACAAGCCCGGTCACGTTCAAAACTCCGCGATGTGGGACCGTAAGGCTCATAAACGACAGCTTGCAATGGACAAGTATCTCTGGAACGAAGAACAGGGGATGTATTTCGACTACGATACTGTCAAGAAGCAGAAACGCACATACCAGAGTTGCACGACCTTCTGGGCTTTGTGGTGTGGTGTCGCATCTCCAAAGCAGGCTGTCAAGTTGGTTGATACAGCTCTGCCTCTCTTCGAGAAGCCAGGCGGGTTAGTCGCAGGTACGGAGGAGTCTCGTGGACCCATCGGACTGGATCGTCCTAACAGACAATGGGACTTTCCTTATGGATGGGCACCTCAACAGATGCTTGCCTGGAATGGTCTGAAGCGATACGGCTACACCAAGGATGCGGAGAGACTTGCCTACAAGTGGCTGTACATGATGACCAAGGCCTACGTTGACTACAATGGAGTCGTTGTCGAGAAATACGATGTTACTCGCATGTCTGATCCTCATCGAGTTGACGCTGAGTACGGAAATCAAGGTCTTGATTTCAAGGGTGTGGCTACTGAAGGGTAAGTTACTCTCTGACTTTAACACGATCATCTAGCTAACATTCGCAGATTCGGTTGGGTTAACGCCAGTTACATCGTCGGCCTGTCCTACTGCGGCAACACTCGTTTGAAGCGTGCGCTCGAGTCTTTGTCTACCTGGGACCAGCTCCAACGAGACCCTAGTCCATCTGCTGAGGAGCCAGCCCATCAGACTATCCCAGAGTCCGCTCTTGAGAACTGAGAAGCTTGCGTACGCTCAGCAAGATTCCTCGACATACACTGTACCTTCGCTGTACACGCCCATTTCCTCATTTCGGTCTTCTGGCTGGTAGATGTCTTCGGCTCCTTGCACGTAGACTTTTCACATTTTGATACCCCGATAGATTCTTCGGTTGCATTGTTTCCTTGCTCGCTTCTAGCGTTGCATCCCACCATGGAATGGTACTGGCGTATTCATGGGCCTTCTTGCCGCATCTGAAACTTCGTGAGAGGGTGATTGCTGTCACAACTTCTTATACGGACATTTCATTTCTTCCTTGCTTTGCTGGAGCTGGGCGGTTGCTATGATGATGGGTCTGAAACAGGCAGACTTGCAGAAACAACAGCGACCGATCAGTTGAACTTCGCAGCAGATAGTATACAAAAGAACTAGATAATAGACTGGTCGATCAATGCCTGTGGCAAATTGAATGTGATATTCGGAAAGCAACCGTTCTCTTCATTTATTTATATATCGAGTTCATACTATTTATATGGTGCCCGCCAATACAAGTCCTGGAATCTACCTTGCCTTTCTATCCCATAATCATGCCTGCATCATGAGAGAGCACCTACTTGATCTGACAATCATAGATCCAAGCGATAGACTTGCATGAGGCAAGCCGAATCGAGTAACGCGATAATTCCTCGGGGCTCTATCGGCCGACAACGGAACGCCTTCCATCAGTTCTCGCGGCCATGCTGAGTCATGCAAGAAATGCCGAGGCAAAATTTCCCCTACCGGACCTTGCATGAAGATCATGCGTCCTCTGCATGGCACAGCTTCACATGCCAGAATTGAGAAGTAAATTCTCTCCAAGCTGAATTGAGGGCTTTTCACATGTTTGTCCAATGCAGTATCTCACCACGTGGACGTCCTGCGTCTTCTAAGCTGCGGATATGTTGACCACCATTGGGCAACGTTTCAAGGGGCCAAAGGGTGAGGATGATTTGAAAGAGAACATACGATATGGGACGGAGGGGTCAAACATGACGAAATCCCAGATCTGGAGTTGGAGTTTGTGGGGTAGGGTCACGGAAGGAAACCAGCCAATCATGGCATCGGGCAGAGAGTATACACGGTACTGTGGATCCGGATTTTTCTCCAGCGCCGCTGAGCCGAGATGGGCGACCAGCCGCTAAGCACCGGCCAAGGTTTGGTCTGGAGCACGTTGATGGATGGCCCGAGGATGTACGACTGAAGGCTGAGGCAGAAGCATGAGTTGCGGCACTCTGGTTCGTGAAGAGCCACCGCTAGACCGATGTGTGCTCCGGTAGGGGAGCCAGCGCTTTTAGCTTATGACTGAGGCTACCCCCTCCTTTTTTCTCTTTTCTCTTGTTTGATTTGCTTGATGAACTGACTCTCATCTTTTTGAAACTGAAGATACTGATTTCTAGACTTGAGACGAGGTTCTTCTTGGTGTTATAGCTGGTTATACATTTACATTCCAGGAACACATTCCGAGACACTACCGTCATATCTTATATACACATCTCCACTCTATCGAACGCAATGGCAGCCAAAATGAACAATGTGGGTGTGGACCCGGAGCTGGAAGAGAAGCTGTACTTGGACGAGGTTGCGGCTGTCAAGAAGTGGTGGACGGATTCGAGATGGAGATATACCAGGAGACCGTTCACGGCCGAGCAGATTGTGGCCAAGCGAGGCAATCTGAAGATCGAGTACCCGAGTAATGTACAGAGCAAGAAGCTCTGGAAGATATTGGAGGGCAGATTCCAGGTTCGTTGTCCTGGGTCAGAGGAATTGAGTGGCATGGCTAACAATTTCTGCAGAACAAGGAGGCCAGTTACACATACGGTTGCTTGGAACCCACCATGTTGACCCAGATGGCGAAATACCTGGACACTGTCTACGTTTCTGGCTGGCAATCATCATCTACGGCCTCTGCTTCAGACGAGCCAGGTCCAGATTTGGCAGATTACCCATATGTCAGTTTTCCGCATCTGCCATTGCTCCAACAGCTACTAACTATTGGCAGACTACCGTCCCAAACAAAGTTCAACATCTCTTCATGGCCCAGCTCTTCCACGACCGCAAACAGCGCGAGGAACGTATCATGACCAAGTCAAAAGCGGACCGAAGCAAGCTCCAAAACGTCGACTACCTCCGACCTATCATCGCAGATGCGGATACTGGACATGGAGGCTTGACTGCTGTCATGAAATTAACCAAGCTCTTCATTGAGAAAGGGGCTGCAGGAATTCATATCGAGGACCAGGCACCTGGTACAAAGAAGTGCGGACATATGGCTGGAAAGGTGTTAGTGCCTATCTCGGAGCACATCAATCGTCTGGTTGCTATTAGAGCGCAGGCTGATATCATGGGTATGCTTTACCCACGTAGTTATACATAATTGAGGAAGAAGTGCTAATCTAGGTAGGATCTGATCTCCTCGCCGTCGCACGAACAGACGCTGAAGCCGCTACTCTCATCACCACCACGATCGACCCCAGAGACCACGCCTACATCCTCGGCTCCACAAACCCCAACCTCCAACCCCTGAACGACCTTATGATCGCCGCCGAACGCGCAGGCAAGACTGGTGCTGAGCTCCAAGCAATTGAAGACTCCTGGACCGAGCAAGCAGGCCTTAAGCTCTTCGCCGAGGCCGTTGTTGACACTATCAACGCCGGCGTCCACGTCAATAAGAAGGGACTGATTCAGCAATTCCTGCAAGACGTGAAGGGCAAGAGCAATGCCGAGGCACGAGCCATCGCCAAGGGTATTACTGGTGTCGATATTGCATTTGACTGGGATTCCCCGAGAACCAGAGAAGGATACTATAGATTGAAGGGCGGATGCGAATGTGCCATCAACCGCGCAGTAGCGTATGCACCATACTGTGATGCTATTTGGATGGAGTCCAAGTTGCCGGATTATGCGCAAGCAGAGCAATTTGCTAAGGGTGTGCATGCGGTGTGGCCAGAGCAGAAGTATGTGTCAATTTTCTCTCTCGCCACCCCTTTCGTCCGACCCACTTACCCCGCCAACTCCTTCCGTGTTCTCGCTTGATCAAACATCAGCTGACAATATCGCCAAACAGACTCGCATACAACCTCTCCCCCTCCTTCAACTGGAAATCCGCCATGCCACGCGCAGAGCAAGAAACCTACATCCAGCGCCTCTCTAAGCTCGGCTACTGCTGGCAATTCATCACACTAGCCGGTCTCCACACCACTGCACTGATCAGCGACCAGTTCGCGAAGGCGTACAGCAAGAATGGCATGCGCGCTTACGGCGAGTTGGTCCAGGAGCCGGAAATGGAGGGAGGTGTTGATGTGGTTAAGCATCAGAAGTGGTCAGGTGCGAATTATGCGGATGAATTGTTGAAGATGGTTACCGGGGGTGTGAGCAGCACGAGTGCGATGGGGAAAGGTGTTACGGAGGATCAGTTTCATTGAATGGTAATTTGAGAGGGTGAGTAAAGTAGATATTGGAGAATATGGAAAGAGTGGTGGATGTCACGATGATGTGGGAGAGAAAGAGGAGGATATGGAATCTGCGATGAGAGGAAATAAAGTCTGTATACACTAGGATGGGAATAATGCATTCAAGTTGTTGTCTTCAATGTTTTGCCCTTTTATCTTCCACGTCTTCAAGTACCATTGATGCCTTGCTCAAGTGAGACTTCCAGACTCGCTCATGGTTTACATATTGCTTGGGTATCTTTTCTCTCTGTCGCACGCACAGCACGTTTTCACTTAAGTTTCTGTCGAGGAGATGTTGGTTTGTCAAAAATATTGTCCTGTCACAAATGCTGTGATCTGGAAACTTGCAAGTGAGGTTCTGGTAGTATGGGAAGAGTGTGCTTCAATGTATAGTCTATCCGTCCCTTGCATCTCTTCTACGTTTGCGATCCTTCGGTAGGAAGTCCTCCAAGTTGAGCCCGCTGATGCAATTCTGCACTGTTCTTGCCGTACGTACAAGTTCATCTTTGATCCGATGTCGGAAGGCGTATAAAGTGCTTCTGGGGTAGCTTGTAGGAGTTTTGACGGTGCACGCATCACAGCCTCCTTTAATGAAAAGGGAGCGCTCGTAGTACTTTCCCAGCCTAGTGAGTAACAAATTTTTATATGGGCTTACCGAGCGTTTCTGATCTTCAGAAACTCAAGTTTGTATTTCCAAGAATACTAAGTTGTATTTCGTGTGGTATACATCTAGTTTTGATTATCCTACTCATGCTATACAGATCTAGGTGACTCAGATGAAACGAGATTTTAGCGGGCGGTCAGGGGAAGCGAGCCCCTGAGTCGGCTAACTATATCAGTTGAAACCGCCAAAGGAAAGATTCTAGAATTTTTTCCCCCAGTCTACCGATACAAAAGTTAAGTTATTGACGTTCCGCCTCAATCTAATATCTGAAAGTCTTCACTCTTCTAGCACGCGCCTGGGAAGAGCCCTAAAGGCCACTTTCATCACACTTCCCCACAACCAACTTCGCTCTCACAACAAACTTACAACAGACTTTCGACCAACGTTTCTGCCTTGGAGTATTCTCAACAATCAGAACTTTTGAGAATATTGCGATTCGACTCAAGCAATGGAGCCTAACGCGATAATGTTGGCGAGAGATTGGCCTACAACCTGGCCTCCACGGGCAGCCAGACTGTACATTTTCGATCCAAATGGTGATGTTCTTCTCCAAGTCTATGGTCGCCGGGAAATTCTGGAGGAAGAAGTAGGAAGTTCGGAGGAGAGAAGATACCCGTTGGAAGGAGGCGACCTGAAGGAAGAAGGCGATCAGAAGGAAGGAAGTGACCGAAAGAAAGGAGATGATCGGAAGGAAGAAAGCGAGGAAACCTCTATCGTCTGGAACTTTCAGGCTCTTAATGATGACCTTGCCCTCCAATATCCAAATGCGCAGATGGTTGTGTCTTCGAAGCATCTGACCCTAGCTTCTCCCATGTTCCGCGAAATGCTAGGCCCCGATTTCGGCGAAGGTGAGCGACTTCGATCTGAAGGGAATATCGTCATCGTTGTCAATGATTTCGACCCGCCTGCGCTTGCGATCTTGATGAGCATCATCCACACCCGTGTGCAAGATGTTCCTCGCAGGATCTCGCTCGAGATGTTGACTGAGATCGCTGTCATCGTCGACTACTACCAGTTGCATGATGCCACTAGCGAGGTTCTGAAGGTCTGGTGCAATATTGTTGGCATGGAGGAGAAACAACCAGACTCCTGCTCGCCAGCGGTGTTTCAGTGGCTTCTTATTTGCTGTGTACTTCGTCTACCTCGGAGTTTCAAGAAGATGACTCGGATTCTTATGCGAGAATGCAACGAAAAGGTGGAGAGCATCCCTGGACATATGCCAATTCCTACATCAGTTCTCCGTGAGCGATCTGTTCTCTCCTCCTTGATCTGTTATTGACATTCACCCAGGTGCTATAGCCAATCAGCGAACCGAAGCGATCAAACGAGCCCTCGATATCATCTACGGTCTCATCGAAAAGTACTCTCGCAAGAAGGTTACTTGTACGACATGCGATGATGAGAAGGCGCAATTCAAATGCGATGCAGCTGTGCTTGGAACCCTTCTCAAAGGCTTGGGTGGTGTCAGCATCTGGCTAAAGCTAAAGGCCCCGTTCACTGGGATCAAATTTAAGGATCTTGCAGCTCAAATACTGGCTCTTAAAATCTCACAGCCCTGCGTCTATGGACCCAATGCTTATGATGAGGAAGACAACATTCGGAGAAGTCAAGGGAATATGAAGCTTGACTATGTCTTTGGCGTCGGCGTTCATAAGAACAACGTCAAGAGGAAGATCCGTATCTCTATGAGTTTGATTGAGGATTCCCTCTCTGGACTTGATCTCGCAGATTTATTGCCTGAGCAGAAGTCTCCAAAGCCTCTGCTCCTTTAAGTAGATCTTAGATCTACAGTTCTGATGAATAGTGGCCAGTGTCAAGCCTGCTCGTTCACGCCAACTTACCGCAGAGCACATTGTTGCAGCTGGAGGAATGGGATGGAGTCTTGGACGGACTTTTGTCTCTGTGAACATCACTTGCCATACGTGGGCATGCTCACACGGCGGAATGAAGTATGAAGAACACGAGTGGGCTGCCTGTTGGTGACTGACAATCCTAATTCGTTTCATTGCATGATTGAGTTTTACTGTATCTAACTGTAGACTTCCCAACCTTTCTCGCAGTGCACTTGTATGTCTCAAATCCGTGAGGCGCTGCCAAAGGTGTTCCCAGGAACTTGGCTATCTTCGTCATAAATGTCCTCGGTCAGGATTCCGGTTGACTATATATGCCGGTGGAAGGTACAGGCTCTATGGATATCCACGTGCGTGGTGAGGAACGGTCTGAACATCTCCTTCTAAGCAGTTGTGAGACCTTTTTCTAAGGCAACATTAGGTAACTTGAAGCTGACAACCAAAGAATGGCTTTCTTCGACAGGTGCTCCACATGCTGGTAACGAAAAACATAAGTATGAAGGAATTTAGGGCTATCCTGGCAACACGTGCATATGGCTATGCTACCTCGAATTTCCGATCCCAGTTTCTCTCCGAAAAATATCGTGAAGGGAAATTTTCCGGCCATATCGAATTCATTCCTCTCGAGGTACTCCTGCTTTGAAAAAAAATTCTATCGCTGTCTTCAAGGCATAGATAGCAAGCATGCTCAATGAAGATGGGCTGGTTCCATGGGCTGCGGTAATGCCCTTCTCTGGATTACCGTTGGAGCTGATGTTCGCACTGCACCTGTGACCGGAAGAGAAATTCCATCCCCATTTGCGGCGCAGCAGTCTGGGCCATAGCATCTTGAGCAGCTTGTCTCAATTTTGCGACCTTTTGCCTCTTGTTAAGGGGCCCTGAATTGAAAGATCAGCAATTGTTGGAAGTATGAAGAAATCACACGCACCAGCCTAAGCATCAAGTAAACTCATGACTAATTGAAGGCCTATCATCAGAGGGAAAATCTGGCCGATTCCAAAGTCCTGCTCAGGGTACTTTGGTGGCTGACTCAACGGAGTTTCTAAAGCGTCCACGACGGCGCCCTGGTTGCTGAGCCTGATTGTAAAACCGTCGTAGATTCCCCAGAAAAGTCCAAATACGAAGCTGGAGAAGGTTGCAAGGCATCTCCAGGGAAGAATAGAGCACAGAACAGCACCACTACAAGTGCTCGAATTATCTTGCCTACTGCTCTCAACAATTCCCAGCAGATGGAAGGAATATACCGGACCATTGGGTACGTCGATGATTCATTCGCAGTCAATCGTTTCCAATCAGCCGTGAAGACGGCCTTGGGGAGAGACATGACGCAGTTGTAGACCGCATCAACTCCCTGATCCCGGGACTCAACGAGTTTAAACGGATTTAAAAACACCTAGAGAATACCCAGTAGCACCCAATACAGGTTCATCCAGATCCAAAAGCGGAACGTTCCTCGTACCACGTTTCAGTGGGTGCTAAAGCACAAAGGAGTAAAGCAGGTGACTCCTGCTTCTCAAGGACTTTGCAGCGTGCGAGAGCAATGCTACTCCAGATCAGATAGAAAAGCATCATTACGGCTGAGAAAGCCTACTGCAGCTAGAATCTGTATATGAGATGCTTTCAAAGTTTTGGATACACCGAGGACGCGGTATTATGACCCACGAGTGCAATTCCTACGAGGGTACGTGCGAGAAAAAGGTGATATAGCGGATAATTGGAATCTTGTCTCAATTTGATCAGCGAGGAGGTCATCATCACAAGGCCCGAGATTATGTTGATATCGCCAAGCGCCAGGATGAGGCGCTCGGCTAGCGTGAGATCCTACTCAGCATCGTCGACTGGTTCCACAGGTCCGGTACGCACAACTGAATCAGCAGGAATTGCGGGTGCGACTGGCTGCTCCGCAACTTGCTGATCTCTGTCCCGAGCGCCGCCCACCTTTGCCTGCTTCCACTTTTTGATCGCATATGGAATCTACATTCAATATACAGAAACTGCAATGGCGAATGAGGCGTTCAGTACAAAGCCGCCGAAGATCTTGGTGTGCATCATTAGCTCCAGGTGCGGCAAGACTTTTATGACCCAGTCAAAATGGCTTACTCCCCATCCCGCAACATCTGGATCCCCTTTGATTTGGCGATCATAAATCATCCGCAGTGACATTGACATTTTCTGATAAGGCCTGATCTTTAGGTTAGTCCGCGGTGAAGGTATATGGCAAGGCGAGCTTGCGCTCGGGTGAATAGTACCATGATGTTGACTCCATCTCGTCGACTGGGCTTGATGACTAGAAAGAGAAATTGTAGCTCCTTGACAGAATTGTTGTCGCAAGGTTATTGGAGTTACCTGCGACTCTTGAACGAGGATATCACGTGCATTTTCTCAGCTCAGCTGCCTAGTGGGAGCTATTACAAGTCACACTTTCTCTCTCAAGAAAGTCAGACCGATCAGGCGCACAACACCATAGGTTGCGACTTGGGAGGTAAGGCCGCATTGCTCAACTTATGAACGATTGATGACCATGTGATACCAAATGGAGATCAGTCTCAAAAGACGCATAAGTAAGCAACCTGGTTACATGACCTAGTTAACCTACGGCCTCGTGGGTCCACGTTCGAGCAAGCACTGCTGAGTTCTCTTTTCAATCCATAGAAGCACCTAACCATTGAGATAGCACTTTAGGAAGAAGATGCAATGAAACAAGTGACGATGATGTGCAGAAGAATCTAAAACGAGGATATACCGAACATGTAACAATTTTGTTTTTGTATTGAAGATCCTGAACAAGTTCAAGTTATGATGGGGTTCATACTCAACTTGAGAATGCCATGCGAAGAAGTTCACAGGTAAACGATTGACGCGAAAGCAGCTGATGAAGGTTGACGGAGATTAGGCTAACTCTTTTGGACTAGCTCAATTTCCGACCTCAACCCCTTTTTCCGCGCCTTGAATTGATTGGAGGCCTCGTTCCAAAGACGAGCTCGCTTACCCGCTGAGAGCCTCGCATCTTCATTTACCCTGCCAACAGCTGCTGCTGACAGTCTGACATAAAGGATACTCAACGAGCTCTCAAATATCTTTAGCAACTCTTTGCCCATTGATTTTGCTTTCAAACAAACCGTGACTGTTCTCAAGATGGCGGAGCCGAAACCTTTTAAGATTGCCGTCTCGGACGACCTCCTTTCGTTCATCAATCAGCGCGTCGCAACTGCTAGAATCCCTCCAGGCAAGGAGCTCCCTGAGAAAGATGCATGGTCACTTGGTATTCCTCCAGCCACAATGTCCAATTTGAGAGACTACTGGGACAAGAAGTACGACTGGAGAGCCGTCGAAACGAGAATCAATGGCCGTCTGAAGATGTTCACGCTCCCAATCAGCGAGGCTGGCGAGGATCTGACGATTCATTTCGTTCACCACCGTTCTGAGCGAGAGGGAGCAATTCCAATGCTGTTCCAACACGGATGGCCTGGAAACTTCCTTGAAGTCGATAAAATCATCGACTCGTTGACTTCACCCACTGAGCCTGGCCAGCAGGCTTTTCACGTCGTAGCGCCTTCATTGCCTGGGTTTGTCTTCTCGGAAGCCCCGAAAGGTAGTGACTTTTCGTTGAAGAATATGGCTACTGTGGATCACAAGCTTATGCTGGCGCTGGGATATGATAAGTACATTGCCCAAGGCGGTGACTGGGGAAGTACGATTGCGAGAATCATGGGATTTAATTATCCTGAGAACTGCATTGGTGTCCATGTTAATATGGTAGTGGCAGCCCCACCAACTTGGTGGAGATACCCTTTTCATCTGGCGTACATGATTATGTGGGCAATTGCCCAGGACAAAGGGAAAGACAAGGGACTGGGTCGAATGATGTGGTGGCAGAAGGAAGAGATGGGGTACTTAGAGATCCAGGGCACAAAACCTCAGACGGTATCATATGCCCTCGTCGACTCTCCAATTGGAATGCTTGCTTGGCTCCGGGATAAAATGGAACATCTGATTGATGATGGTTATGTATGGGAAGAAGAGGAAGTCATCACGTGGACTATGGTATGCGCTCATCCGCCTTCAAGAATTTTCACTGACAATTCATAGCTGTATCTCATCCCAGGCACTTCAGGACATGCGGATATCTACAGGAATGCCAAAGGCCAGAAAGTCGAAGCGATGCAGGCTACTATGGGGAGCTTACCCTCGAATGTGGATTTTGGAGCCTCCGTCTTTCCCAAAGGTTCGTTCATGGTATCTTGACTTGCTTTGGAGCTACTGATTTGTGTCTAGATGTGATGAATATCCCGAAATGGTGGGCTTCCTGTATGGTTGCTAGCAATATTTCCTATTGGAAAGAACACGACAAAGGTGGACATTTTGCATCCGTTGAGGTACCGGAACTTCTTGTGGAGGATCTCAGAGAGTACGCCAAAACTATTAATTCGGGCAGAATGGCGGCGTTGGTTAAAAGCGGGAAATTGAAGAAGTAGGATATGAAATTCATGCTCTGAGCTTGTCATCTGTACTTTAATTGCAATAGGAGAAGAATAAAATCAATTTGTGGCCTTGTCATATTCTCCAGCGTCTATGGGTCGACCCGAAGGGTCTCGTCTCAGTTCGGGCTACGGGAGGAAGCAAAGGTCTCTTGTTATTCAAGACTCGTACAGAAAGCTCTACCCAATACACACAGTAACTCCATTCCCAATGCCAGAACTCCAAATCTCACAAGAGAAACAAGTCATCTCACTCAAACTTGCCACCTCCAAATATCCCACCCACGACCTGCCTCCTCGCTTGAGCTCCCTTGACAAGTTTCTGCTCCCTTCTCTTTTCAGTCTTAACGACCTTCGCTCTCCTCTCGCTCTCCCGAGCAAAGTAATTTACACCACTATTCTTCGCACCGCCTCTCTTCACTCCATCACTGCCTGCACCGCCGGCCATGCGCTCAGTAGCAGACATGCCACCGCTCACACTCGAGCTCGTTGAGGACGCAATGCTGTTGTTTGTAGTAGCGCGTCTCAATAGGGGAGGTACTTTGAACGTAGTTGTGGATGGTGCAGCGAATGCTAGCTTCGTGCTGTTTGACACGGTGCTCGACGACTGTCGCTTTAGCGAGATCCGATCAACGACTGCGATCTTGGTTCTTCGGAGGGCGAATGGGTCCCGGTTCTCTTTGTTCTTCTCCTTTGCAAGGCGCAGATCATCCTCTCCTTCGATTTCAAGCTCAGAATCCGAATCAGAACCCGAGTCCTGCAGAGCATTCACTGCATTAGGCTCTTCGATTAGACTTGACAGGGATTCTCTAATCTCAGAAAGATTTGAGGGCTTCTTGTCAGTCTTGGTACGCCGAAGATGAGGCGGGAGTCTGTTGGGGATCGCGGCAGCGTCATCAGATCGCTTGCGCTTGGGCAGACCCATCTCAGTGGGCTGGCTATCAGGAACAACCTGCTGTGATCCTTCGCCCTGAGACTGAGATTGCGAGTCGGTTGTTCCCTCTTTTTGCTCAGCGAAGTCATCAAGAAAATCCATGTCATCGTCGCTACCGCGGTCCTCGATTGCTCGCAAGAAGGCCTGTCTTTTGGGATTTTCAGCAATCTTGCCGATTCGCTCATCAGCCAACAGAGCTTTGCGCATCTTAGCAAATTCTTTGCGCTTCATCCTCTGTCGTGCCTCGCCGCCATCGTCAGAGTCCGAAAGATCATAGTCAGCACCTCGCTTTCGACGGAGCATTCCATTCGTTATGTCTTTGTAGAGTTTCTCGAGTTGCTTCTCGTCATTTGCTCTCTCACGGTCGCTAAACGTAAAATCAGTAAAGGTTCATGGCGAGCTTGGAAATGGACCTACGCAAAGAAAGCAGCGAGTTCCCGTTCATCGGCAACCTTTCCATTTTCGTCGTCAATGATCTCCTTGGCATATGCGTCTTCTTCACCACTTTCATCGTCACTTGCACCGCCCAATCCTGCGAATTCATCCTCGGATTCTTCGGCTTGTTCATTAACCATTTCCTTAGCTTTGCTCTTCTTCTTGTCGAATTCGTCGACAACCACCTTCTTCTTAGAAGCCTTTCGTAGGATATCAAACACATTTTCCGTGATTCCATCCTCGTCCTCGTCCTCAATGAAGGTTTCAGCCGGCTCGGCAACATCCTCTTCATCAGAAAAAGAGGCAACCTGTGGTGCTCTTCGGCGTAGTTTTCCCCTTTTTCTGACGATTGGTGTCTCCACCGTGGTCTCAGGGAGAGCAGTCGGCTCGAGGACCATAGTGTCTACTGTTGAAGGCGGTGCTTCGAATCGCCCTTTGATCGGGGTTATATGTTGGAAACCCATATCCTGAGTGGCCTCTGGAAGTTGAGACATTTGCGTATGCTGAACAAGACTATCAAAACCATGAACTTGTGACTGAGAAAAGTTAAGCTGCACGCCCTGTGACATAGATTCCATCGGCTGAGACTCCGGAATGTGGCTGAGCTGAGATGCATTGACCATGTTCACGTCCTGGGTATCTTCGGCGAGCGTGGGGATGAACGGTGGGAGTTCCGGGGCTGTTTGTCGTCTTAAAAAGTCTAGAGGATCTCTTCTATCCATTTGTGGCGACTCTATAGTTGGCGATGTCTGAAAACCATCATACGGCTCTTGACTCTCGTCCATTGTACCAGCAAAGATTTGTGTCAGACCGAGTCCAGCAGGTCCAGCAACGGGCAAGCCAGGAATGAAGGTCTTGGTGGCAGATCTGAGAACTGAGTTCGGAGCAACAGGGGAGATGATATCCGGTTGTATTGGTGATTTAGTGTGAGGTGGCATGGGTGTTTTGGTCACCATGTCTTCTTCATCCTCGTCATCCGAAATAATATTCATCTTCCTGCTACGGCGATTCTTCTGGTTGACAGGTAAAGCGTCCTCCTCATCCACATCACCATCATCAGCCATCTCCTCATCGATACAAAGATCAGCGTCCGCTTCGTCATTATCAGTCTCATCCGCTTCGTTGTCGACCATCGCATTCGAGGCCGAATTTTCGGGATCCTGGCCATCAACTTCCATTTCTTCTTCTTCCTCTTCCTCATCACTATCTTCAGTGTCCGATTCTCTCTTTGACTCGTCCTCAGAACCGGATCCAGAGAGTTCTTCCTCATGATCCTGCTTGCCTTCTTCCCAGTCTTCGTCATCACTACTTCCATCCAGAGGTTCCTCTTCTCCATTAGCTTTCCGCTCCTTCGCGGCTGCTTTCTCCTTCTTCATTAATTCCTCTCCTTCGCGACGAGCCTTTGCAAGCAGATCTTCGACTTCAGCCAACTCCTTCTCTCGCTCTTCAGCTGTCTGAACAATCATGCCTCTGTCTCGTAGAGCCTGTAGTCTTTCTTCCCTCTCTCTGGTGGCCTGTTGTCTGGCGCGCTGTTGCAACGACATCTCGAGTTCGGTTGTTGTCATCGATGGCTTCTTGTTTCTCCCTAAATTCTGCTTTCCGGGAGATGTGAGATGTGCCAGCATTCGTAAGGCATGGAGTGAGTGGGATTCTTTGGCCTGCTTAGCAGGAACACGATCGAAGATGGAATCAAGCTTCTTCTTCAGCTTAGGGGTTTTGGCCGTGACAATTTCAAGATCACTGTCCGAATTGTCCATGGTAGAGACTGTTGTCTTAGCGATCTTTGGTGACCGTACTTTAATAGGTCGTTGAGTGAACAGTGGCTTTTTGGCTGCCGGCTCGTGCTTTGGAGCCTTTTCGATCGCCTTCCCTTTGCCTTTGTCATTCTTGGTAGGTGGGGAGGATGGAATTCGTGTCAAAAGTTCCTCCATTGTGGGTAGCGGTTCGTCGTTCTCTTGTTCTGTAGTCTCGACCGGAGCCGCCATCTTCTCAATATCATCTCCCGGGGATGCTGGCGATGTTGGAGGTGTGTCTTTGTGCTCGGCATCTGAATGTGGAGCAGCGGAGCTGGAGCTGGTAGGTCGGACAGCGTCTACCTCGACAGACTGATCAGGCCGGAAATTGAACTTTGCGAACAAGCTCGCCTTGGTGACCTTCTTCTTCGTGATGGCATTATGCGCCAATTGTTGATTCCGGCTCAAGCGCTGGGTCTCCCGATGCATCTCCTCGAGAGCCTTCTTGCTAGCCTTTCTTGTAGGGCGTGCTTGTTGAGTAAGGCGGCGTCCAACCTCATCGTCGCTGTCCATTCCATCGTCATCCTGAAGCATTTCTGCATATCTCGTTCGTTCCGCAGCTTTCTTAGCTTTTTCCTTCGCAGCTTCTGCCTCCTTCGCTAGACGCTCCGCTCGTTTCTGTGCTACGAGCGCCATCAGTCGATCATTGCCGAGCTCTGGCAACTCATCAGAATCGGATCCATCAGCAGCCGGAGTCGTAGATCTGCGAGCAGAAGGTGACACGAAAAGGCCTGGTGACTGCGGTGCCTTCTCTTGACTCGAGCTTGGGGTATCCTGACGCGGCGTTCTGATCTTCCGTTTTCTTGACTGGACAGGCACGTCGCTTCCATCGCTATTGGAGGTTTCCACGTCATTGGCAGCAGGCTCGGGTGACTTCTTTCTTCCCATCAACAGCTTTCGTACACTCTCTCGCGCGTCCTTCGGGCCAGGATCTTCGTCGGCATTGGTCTCTGCGAGCATTCGCGCAGCCATTCGACCTCTTGGCCGCACAATCTCCTCCTCTTCATCCTCATCACACTCGCTTTCGGGTGCTTCTTGAGGTGTCTCTTCCGTACTATCCTTTGAAGGACTCGCCTTTGCTTCGCTGGAGATCTTCGAAACAGGTTCTTTCGCGAATGCAGATACCAATCGAGCCCTTGCGGATGAAGATACATCGTCATCGTCTGAATCATTATCAACAGCTGCTAGCATGGCTTTGACTTTCGAGGTAGGTGTCAATTGCTCTGGAGACATCGAGCCGGATTCGCGCTCCGGCGACGATGCTCTTGAGGAAGCCATTGCAGACTTTTGGAAGAGTGTTAACGCTGGATTGATACAGAGTATCGAACAAAGATATCAAATGATCATAAGAAAGTATGGTTCATGAATGTTGAATACAATCATAAAAGTATTCGGAGATTGAGCTTGAATGTATTTCAAGACGCGTCGCTTCGCGTTGACCGGATTTTCGCGACTTGGGACGAATGTATCATCCCAACCCCCACCATGCTAAATCCACCCCTGTACACGAAGCTTGCATTAGCATCTCCGTCCTCATGACCATGAACTTGTGAAACATTATAACCTACGAAAGTCCCTTATGGGCATGCCTTTGCTTCTCTGCTTACTAGATTATTCTTTCATTGTACACAATAATTAGATTGGCGTCAACAGATTGCGTTCAGTCTCGATAATCCCTTCGTCCCGACTGTTCTCCTCGATTTACTAATCCCCTATTACTTGCTTTTGTCTTTCTCATCTGCTGCCTTTCGACGTTGATCAACACAAAGGATTGCCATGGAATTTAATAGGATCCGTCAATTCCATACTAATAATGTCGCTACGTTTCGAAAGTCTCCCCTCTCCGAGATCTCTGGGTCGCTTGGAGATCTCGGCACTCTCCTCCCACTGATGATAGCACTTGCCATCAACAACTCAATATCGCTTTCCACAACTTTAGTCTTCTCTGGGCTTTGGAACATCCTCACCGGCGTGGCATTCGGTATACCTCTACCAGTCCAGCCGATGAAGGTAAGCTTACCGTTTCCTCCACGGACTTGCTTCTCTGTCACGTGAGCTGATACTCCACAGGCCATTGCAGCAGTAGCAATTGCAAGGAAGTTTTCAATAGAGGAGACTGTTTCCGCCGGATTTACTACAGCTGGTATCGTCTTTATTTTCAGTTTTACTGGCATGCTGAGATGGTTCACTCAAGTGATACCGACTCCAGTTGTCAAAGGGATCCAGGTCGGAGCTGGCCTTTCTCTGGTAATTTCAGCAGGCACTAGTCTCCTCCAACCTTTGGGATGGACGAAGCCAAGCGGAGTTGACAACCTGATATGGGTCATCTTTGCGTTTGTTGCACTACTCGCGACTCAGAAGATGCCGAAAGTCCCGTATGCACTTTTGATTTTCATACTTGGCCTGGTTTTGTCACTGTTCATAGCAGGGACAGAAAACTTACCGTCATTGAAGATCTGGCACCCTATCACCGTCGTACCAAGCTGGGGATCTTTCAAGACCGGAGCTCTAAACGCTGGCCTTGGACAAATCCCTCTCACGACACTCAACTCGATCATAGCTGTCACCTATCTTTCCGCTGATCTCCTGCCTCACATCCCAGCGCCAGGTGTCACAGAGATCGGTATCAGTGTCGCAGCTATGAACTTGATTGGAGGCTGGTTCGGAGCTATGCCAGTATGTCACGGTTCTGGGGGACTGGCTGCACAATATCGATTCGGTGCACGAAGTGGGGCGAGTATCATCCTTCTCGGGCTCTTCAAAATGCTGCTTGGCTTGTTGTTTGGAGAAAGCCTCGTTGGGCTTCTTCGCGAGTATCCGAAAGCGATCCTCGGCGTTATGGTCTTTGCTGCTGGATTGGAGCTCGCTAAGGTTGGCGAAAGCTTGAACTATGGTGCAAGAGATTTGTGGGAAGCGTCAGAGTCCACGACAGAGGAGCAATCTGGACAAGAAGGGCTGAAGCAGCAGAGAAATTTGTCAGATGAGGAAAGGAAGGAACGGTGGATGGTCATGTTTATGACTATCGGCGGTCTATTGGCATTCAAGAACGATGGAGTTGGGTTCATCGCTGGCATGCTGTGCCATTTGTCATATCAGCTGTCAAAGGCGTGGGAAAGTCGAAGGACAAGAAGCGAAGACAGTCGACGCAGGAGGGATCGACAGGCAACAACGATTGAGGAAGAAGAGGAACACCTTCTCATAGAGGAATAGTCTTACAATGAGATGGAGAATGCTAGCGTACTCTGCTTATCGTATGCCTGAAGAATGTTTTCAGGGGATGCATCAAACAAAGTGATAAGCAATTTTGAAGTCGCGAAATATCTTGATTCTTAACGTATTGGTTGTTGCCGAATGCCTTGATTTCAAACGTATACCAGAGCGCTCCGTCTGCTTGCCATGCCTGAGCTCTACGCTCGCTGCCCTTATTCAATCTCATCCTTAACGCCTGGAACAACCCTCCAACACCATCCACACCAACTCCTAGCCCTACCATCCTGTTCCCTCACCAAGAACCTTCCTGCTTCCTTTTCATCGCCCCATTCAGGAACACAGGCACCCACCTTAACCATCCTCACCAGCTTCTTCTTCACCACCCCTCCAATGCCTTCAATCTCATGTCTGGCATAACCTGGTCCCATGTGGCCGCTATGTCCGCTATGAACGCTGCCTGGACTTGATGATGGAGTCGCAGGACTCGCTGCTCGGCTGTTGTCAATCTCTCGAGCATCTTCGGCATCGCAGTCAATCTCCTGCTCAACCTCTCTTGCAGCCACACATTCGGCACCTCGACCACAGGGAACGCCGCGATCACCCTCTCCGATTCCAACGCCAAGGCCACCGAGTGAAGGTAGGTACCGTGTACGCCATTTCCAGACACTTTCGTACTCCATATCTGCGCTGCGGACGCTTCGGCCACAGGGTTGACAGAGCCAGACTCCTTCACTGGGGCAATTACATACTTCACGCTTCAGAGTCTCCACAGTCAGTTTAGGAGAAGATGTTGGCTCGTGTGTATGCGTCGAGGCCGTTGAATGGATGAGGGACGAAAGAGGTGCTTTGGAGCAAGCGCTGCAAATGCGTCTGTGTCGATGGCGAAGGAGGATGGGTGCAGGAGGTTTGATAGTGCAATTCTAGTTCGATTGATCAGTAGCCTACCCGAAATAACTTGGGAATGTCCAGACTTACCCTGCAGACAACTCTGTCACATCTCCTGCATTCGCCAACCATGTCCCTCGCGCAGTCGCCTACCTTGCCAGTACTGTGACTGGGAGCTTCTCTGCCAGCTTCTACGAAGTACCAGTCCGCAGCCCTGGCACGATATCGAAACGTATGCTCGGGATCCAACTCCTCATCCTCGTTCTCACAGTGTAGGGTTGAGCTTAGAAGTTGAGTGCGGAACTGCAGCAAATTGGCACGGATCTGGCGACATGTGAGGGAGAGCGCGTCGAGCGTGTTCAGGTCGATGTGCGATGCTATGGAAGTTGTGATCCTGTCATCGCAGATCTCAGTATTCAAGTCCAATCTCTCTCATGGAAATGAAAGTAGTTGTGACGCGAGCTTACGGATAGCAACCCAACGCCTCAGTAATCGGCTTCGCCTTGTTGGGATTGTCCCTCTCCTGCTCGCCATCGCCATTCTTGTCTGCGGTGGTAGTAGAACCTCTCAAAACGCCTCCGTTCCCATGATGATGCATCAACCAGTAATCTTTGCCCTGATCTGGGGGCTCGATAGCTTCATCTTCAAGGTCGAGGAACACGACCATCTTGACCTACAGGTGCTATCGTGAAACTTAACGAAGGGAAGAAAACGTAAAGAGAAATTAGAAAACGAAAGGATTCAGTAAAGTGTCCCATTGAAGCTGCGTCGCAGCGAGGGTCGGTGAAGTTGGTGAGGGGAAAGTGAATGTTGTAAGAAGAGGAGAGTGAATGTAGGTGTGTTGGAGTAGTACGTGACGTGCGGGCCTCGAACGTCGCCCCACCTTTTGCTGCGGGGTGGTTTGCCAAGGGGATTGGTTGATCGCGTTACACAACTTGCATACATTCCCTTGATATCCATGCGAAGATAAATCCCTCAGACTTTGCTCCTCTTTAAATGGAGCCAGGTGCGTATACCGAATTCTTGTTTCAAAGATGTTTATTATGACCTTACTGTACAATATAAGTTGGTATTGGCCAATCTTCTAGTCCAAACGCTGGGTCAGTGCTTAAGAACCGGACGAATTCTCACCCAAATTTACATCAGTTCAAGAAGAGAACTTTTGCAAATGCTTCAAGTTTCATTCCGTATCTTACAGTCACTTGCTTGATTCAAGTGCGTCTTCCGAGTGGACGTCACCTTCGCAGGCCGTTGCCGTCCCATCAAGCTTCATCTTCAGTGTCCAGTAATACACCATGCCATTGCCATCTCAAACTCTTGATGGTGCCCTTCGATATATCATGTATGAGGAGCCTCTTCACGCCTAGGTTGCAATCCCCTTTCATGCGTCACTTAGCGTTGATGTCAGTGCTCCATTCTATGCTTTGGCGCACCATATCGTCCTTGATCCAGAACTCCTCTTGTGTCTCCTCGCGGACTCGCGCCAACACACTGATATGTGGCATCTCCCAGTCAGACTTCTGCTTCCGAATACGCTCGAAGGTGCGCGAGATGGATTCCGAAATCAAGTTGCTGACGGTTCCATGATAGCTTTTTGGTTGCCGATGCGTGAAGAATTTGGGTTTCCATTAGCTAACTCGATTTTCAAGTACCCTAGGAACCTCGTTGGAGCCAGACAATTACCATCATTCGGGCTACGCCGTAGTAGATAATAGTGAGACCCTTCAGTTGTGGGAACAAAGTCCACATTTTGACAGGCAATTGTCCAAATATGTGCGCGTCCACTATCAGAAACCGAATCTGCTGCCAGCGCTGGACATCTTTCTGGGCCTGGGGATTCGGGGAAGTGCATTTGGTCAGCAACAGCAGTTCGATCAAAATCTGGAATTCGTACCACTCGTCGACACCCAAATAAAAACTATTATAGAGAGTATTGAACTGTGCAGTATACTGGATGGCCATGCAGTATGTAACTGGTAACGGCGTGTAGACCTTCTTGGCTTCTAGTCTTGAATTTAGGCAGATAGACTGAACGGAAGGAGGTTCAGGTGGCCGATCGACGATAACCCTACTAGAGCCCATCCGTGATACGCCTTCTCTGCACATGCTCACAATTCTATAGGTCTTCGGCTTTTCGAGACAAGCTGCCATAGACCAAATTTTCATTTGCAGTTCTCCAGGGGGCTCAAGGAATCGGGTGAATATATAGGCTGGTACGTGAGCGTTCCGGGTTTGTTGAAGTCCATCCTTCTACCTCAAGTCAGTCCCTCGAATTATCATAGGTCCAGCAATAAAAAGTGATAGTACCATGATTCCACGAATGAACGATTTGCCAATTTCACATCGCCTGAGAGCTTCAGCCTTGTCGAATTCCTTCTCTCGCGCGCCATTTGGGCCTCGAACGCATTGCGTCTTTGTTCAAAGTGGCGAAGATATCGATCGTTCTTTCGAAGAGTTGCTAGCTTCTCGAATGCTTCAACCGTGATCTCTTTTCGTAACCCTAGGGAGACCACTGGAGGTCCCAGAAGTGTGATGGATGTAAGCAATATCATGCTCAGACAGTCTGCGTCTGGGCTTAAATTTTTCACAGTCATCATTTGATGTCAATCGAGCGAGGTCAACGATACTTGTGCTCAGACCTGTGGACTGCTAGAACAGTCGTTTGACTATGAGACCGGAATCCGGCTCGGCTGCAGCACGAAGAGCAAGGTCTTTGAGTGACTTGCAATAATAAAGCAAAGAGACGTCACATGATTTGCATAGATGTGCAATAGCTGCTGACTGACATTGTGGTCTTCGGACAATTGGATATAGTCAGTCATGTTGTTGCCTTAAAGGTAAGAGAACTTAGCGAGACTTACGCGATGAGTAACACAGAATATCCAGCTCTCATAAGTGTGAGCCAAGCAAAGAGTAAGTCCGCCGAGCTGGGGTAGAGCAGAGCTATACAGTTTGAGAGGTCACTCTTCGAACCACTCACGACTGCGTCACTAATAAATTTTGCAAAACCAATTGTCCCCATTCATAGAACTTCAAAGGCTAAATGTCAGTTGACGAGTCCTAGCATGTGAACATCTACTGACGAAAGGGTTGAAAGTTCCACGGCTGGTCTCCATCCCGGAACAGGAAATCCAACTGCTTGACGATAGGGGTGTCGCCTTGCTTGGATATCAATGAGATCGTTGTGTTGTGTTGGTCATGTGACCTCGCCTGCCTGGTGCGCCCGCCCTGTAGCTAGATCTCTTAGAGCCTCCCCTCCTTCTTTCCTCTTCTCTCTTTAGACGTACCAATACAGAAGACCACTGCACCATCACTCCTCTTTTGTCGCCTTTGCCAGGGACCCTGTTTGTGACCGTAGTGCCTTATATTATACGTTGACAGTCTTGAACTCAGATGGATTCTGAGAATTGAGCTCAGCTGCTTGGTCTAATGTGCAGGTGAAGTGTGTCGGCTGTGGTGGGAGGCGGTCGTCCGACATTTTCGATACTAACCTAGGATTTTCAGAATTCGAGAAACATAGTAACTCAGCAATTTTGTCGGCAGCTGGCACGTTTGAAGCAGCCTTTGTTCTCAAGCTCTGAGCGCCATATCATTGTCTGGACGAGAGCTGGAGTCCGTGCACTATTAGCCGAAAATAAGGGGGCCTCGCTTAGTTGGCGTGGGTTCTAATTTATCATCATGATTCATGAGCTGGAGTTAGCCCAAAGTTTCAACTCCCGTGAAAACGACGGAAACAGAAGTACTTGGGATTACCTAATAGATTATTTGGTCGAGCTCCGCGAAGGGTTGACAAGATTAGTTAGGAAAGGAATCTATGCCACTTCTCGGAAATCCAGGCAGCAGGATGGGCCGTGTGGCTTACCGATTATCGTCCTTATTGTGTACATTCTGTTCAACCTGAAAGCGACAAACTTATTATGAGAATTTGCTCTTCAATAACTCAGCCTTGACAACCCCTTTCCCCTCTGAGCGACTTACCTCACCATGGGAGACCAGACAGATTCTCAATCAAAGTGTGCCTGGGTCACGTTACTCACCAGAACATCCTACCTACCAGGAGCAGTCCTCTTAGCCCACAGCCTCCATGCACAGAACTCAGTCCACCCTCTCCTCGTCCTCGCGATACCGTCATTTCCTTCACACTTCTCCCAATACTCAAGGACGAGCTCTCCTTACCAATGCTTTCCTCCTCCAAATTCCATCCCTGTCACCACCACGAAAAAACATACCCGCATCCTTCACCGCACCTGGACGAAACTCCGTGTTTCCTCTCTCTACCGACATGGCTACACCAAGCTCGTATTCCTAGACGCTGACATGTTGGTGAGGAGGAACATGGATGAGCTCTTTGACATAAAATTACCAAGTCGAGATTGGATTGCTGCCAATCATACTGGTGTATGAAATCCAGACTGATGTTTGGGCACCTGAAGGCTGGACGAAAGAGAATTGTGCGTATACCGGGCTCTCGAAATCTAGTGCACTGACACCAGTTCCAAAACAAGAACAAGTTGGAGGGAAGAGAACCCACGCGGTCCTCAATACCGGAATGTTCATTTTCATTCCGTATCAAGAGCAGTTGGAAGCAATGCTCAAGTTTTGAAA
The DNA here is from genome assembly GCA_001625345.1 of Cairneyella variabilis. NCBI lineage: Eukaryota > Fungi > Ascomycota > Leotiomycetes > Helotiales > Cairneyella > Cairneyella variabilis. The sequence continues at coordinate 3,113 of AYLM01000378.1, read as the reverse complement.
CAGATGAAAGGGTCAAAACGTTTATGCTCTCTTATCAGGATTCCCTGGCTCAGTTTTTCAAGGATAGTTGGGTGAGTGTTGGGTAGCAGTATAATGCGCTGAAGACGATGAGGTACTGGCATGAGGAGATGTGGACGGATAAAGAAGTAAGAATTGTGCATTATATTTAGATGAGCCCTGGATTCGAAGAGTTGCGAAGGATGGGACTGCAGGACATTTGGGGAGAGATAGAATCGAGCATGGGTGGTAGTGGGAGGGGTATGGGAGGTGGAGAAGAAAAGAGAAGCAGGAAATAAAAGCAAAACTTTGGAGATGAGAAACGAGGTTGCGAGGCCATTGAAGAAAGGAGAGGATTAAGAGAGCTTACACGGCAATTGGAGGGTAAATTAATGGAGATAGGAGTTCGTGGAACTAAATATAAAGGAATCAAACATATATCATATAAACAAGCAGAGAATTTAGTTTATTTATCTCAGAAAACGCTTTTCTATATCTTGTCTCAAGCGCCACGAGTTTCACGTCCTTTAAACATATCTAGTGGCCGTTGACCTTAACTCCATTGGCCGCGTGGCCATTAATACCATTGATAGCCGTTCCATTGATACCATTGCTCTTGATGCCATTAGTAGCAAACCCATTCAGGCCGTTGATACCATTGGTACCATTGGCAACTGCATGACCATTGACGCCGTTCCCTTTGACGCCATTTCTATTGAGGCTGCCTGCATTCCCGGCTGCAGCGTCAATCACCTTCTCCTCCTCCATCTTGGCGTTCTCAGTGTAGCCAGTGTCTGAATCATCAACATACGCTTCAAGATCCTCGCTGTTTCGTGGGTACTCCTTGCAGATTTGCTTGTCTCTGCGGAGAGCAGTGTTCATCCCCTCAGCAGTGACATCGTTCAAGAACGTACATGTGCCGATGGAGTTTGGCACTGCGGCTCGCAACACACCGTCACGGTTCTTAAGAATATCAGCTGTGGCCTTGGCCAGAATCGCGCCACCGAATTGGTGATGGTCCATAGAGAGACCGGCACGAGAAAATAAGTTCAGGATGCGGCGATGCTCCTCGTCAGAGATGAGCTTGCGGTCATTGGCGAGTGTTGCTGAGTATGCCATATCGATTGAGATGGCATGGCCGTGACGGAGAGGAGTCTTAGGCACCAGCTCGTGAAGTGGTGACCATGTCTGTCCATAGGCAATGACTCGGTCCAGATCAATCTCGTGCAAGTTGGGAGTCTCCAGCTTGAGCATCTCGTAGATACCTTCGCGGTTGATCTTGTCTGCAGCATCGATCAACTCCTGCGACAAGCTATCTGCACGACCGAAGGATTGATCAGTCAGCTGCTCACAGTACTTGTCGAGGAGATTGAATGTGTCCAAGTGCGAGCATGTCGAGATCTTGATTAACTCTGCGAATCCGTTTCGGATTCGAGCAGTTGACAGAGCGCAGAGAAAAGTGAAGTCGAGGAAAATGTGGATTGGGGCGTGGTAGGTTCCAAGAGGGTTCTCGCACTCGCCGTAGTTGACAGCTCCTTTGATGGAAAGCGATGCGTCGATCAATCCGATGACAGTGGTTGGGACGCGGATGAAGTTTCTTCTGTAGGACACACACGCGAATCTGAGGATATATTGGTAAGTATTTTCAGGGTCTGGCTTGCTGAAAGAGCGCTTACCCAGCAACATCAGTGACAAGTCCACCGCCAACAACTAAGACAGGCTCCTGGAAAATAATCAGTCTTAGCTCAAAATTGAAAGATTTCTCTAGGACTGAGCACAACTTTGCGATAAATTCCGAATTAATTCATAGCGTTAACAATGCAGAGAAGGGTAGGCATTGTCTTAGCCTTCTCGCCCATCTTGGTCTTGTGGACCTTGAGCGTGAGACCGTAGCTTCTAAAGTATCTCTCCATCTACTTGCTATAAACATTGTAGGTGTTTAGATCAGTGACAGCTAAGCATCTGTTCTACTTGTAGCAATCGGCAAGATTGGAGTTCTCAACGTCGAAGACGCCGTCAATGAATGTGAAGTCATATTTGATCTTCTCGTAGCCTTCAACGTGGAAGCCGACATGACCAGAAGAAGTCTTGATCTCGGCAACGGTGGCTATGAGTAAACCATGTTTAATGGGATGAAAAGGTAGAACGAGAGAGTGAAGCGATGGAGTTGAGGTGCAAATAGAAATAAACTTTGACACCGCTTGAAGACCTTTATGAACACCTCAGAAGCCGGATCGGAAGATGTCGATTATTACCATTGAGTTTCACTTGGGTGTGTAATGGTAAGTACTTAGTGTCCTGAAGCAAAGGTGTATTAATCCGTGACTGTTCCTCACCCAGCAGGTTGGACTGCCTTCCCGATTCTCTCTTGACTTCCCGAGGCGTGCCCTGTACCTAAGATCATTGATCTCGGATCTTGAAAGAGCCAATCGTACAAGCACAATGTCAAGGACTGGACGAAAATGTATGAAACATTGAGTCCCCTGGTTCACGGAGCCCCTCATTCTCCTCCATTAGTACCATTCAGGGTTGTCTGTAGAGCCTGGCCAATGGCGGGGCTAAACCCGAGGAAAATCAAGAACACGGGCAAGGTAAAACCCATGAAGGCAATCATCAGAACGGGAAATAGTGTATGTCAAGCAAATTTAATTGTCAAGGCCTTGCTCTGGGCCATGAGAGGATGCACTTGCGCTTGAGGAAATATACTAAAAGAGATCTAAGCTGCCTGAATAGGATGGCGCGAACATCGCGGGGATAGCTCCGGCCATAGGCCCACAAAAACATCAAAACCGTCTCACAGCAGAGTCAACATGCTTTGATGTAATTGTTAACTATATTAATGACCTCAAGACTTGTTCAACTGGTACCGAGGAGTCAATGACGCTTCCACGTCAGCCATATTCTGCTCGCAGCCGAATTTCGTGCTACATGTGGGCCAGGTCTGGGCACGGAAGGTTCGATCAACGAAAATGATCAGCTTAGGGAAGGAGCAATGACACACGAATACAAGATATACCCAAAAAGATCGCGTCCCCCAAAATGAGTTCAGAGGAAATTCGAGTGCGATTTTGTGAATTTAACATTAGCCTGACAAGCAGACTGAGAAAGGAAGCCAC
>AYLM01000377.1:0-19895 GCA_001625345.1 Cairneyella variabilis | reverse complement strand
TCTTTCCCTACGCATTTTCCAACATTCAACAATCACGTGACTATCTGCTCGATACACCATGCCTTCATTTGATGAACAGAAAGCCTACGCCGTCCAGGAGGACACGTATGCGAATTCAGCAAACTGTTTCGATAAACAGTCACTCACCGTCTATAGTTCGACGATGGCCGAGAGGAAGAACTTGTTGACTTCGTGAAGTCCAAGTCCAACCTCAAGCACACGCCCGAAGGCCTTCTCGAAGCCATTGACAAATATGCACGAACAAGAAAGTACCTCATGAACGTCTGCGACGACAAGGGAAAAATCGTAACCAACCTTATCCATGAATGCAAACCCAAAACCATGATCGAGCTTGGACCATTACAAGCCTGCTTATACGACTGATCCGAAGCTCTGCGAGTCGCTTGGTCTCATTAGCAAAGGAATGATTCTGGCTGCTGATAATGTTATCAAGCCAGGTAATCCGCTGTTCTTAGAGTATGTGAGAAGCAGTGTGGAGGAGAAGCGAAAGGCTTTGGCGCAAATGGCAAGGAAGCAGGACACAGAGAACTTTCCGGTGTTGCTGCAACTTAATATGGCGAGGTTGAGAAATTGAGTATGGAAGTGAAGTAAGACCCAATCTTGACCTACGAGAGCAAGCTGATTGAAAGCTTTGAACCTACGAGCATTCCCGTAAGCCTCCTCTGAAAATACCCTATAATTTCTCTCATTCACCTAACTCTTCTCACAGGATGATCTACAGGTTACCAGATGCTTGGGCAAGCAAGATCCATAGCAAGTTGGAATGAGCAACTCTTCTCATCAAATTCATGCAAATCTTCGTCAGTCCTCAAATAGGAAAGTGGGGTAAGTGCTTCATGGAGTCGTACCCGCTTGAACGGCTCCGTTCCTTCAACTATCGAAGTTCTCCTGCCCCTTGAACCATTACCTAAGTGGACTAATGCACTCGAGTCTGAATGTTGCACTAGTGTGATTATCTACCACCCAAAATGGCGTTAGCTTTCTCTATTAAATTTCACGCTCGAAAATATCGACACATACCAAACATCTTGTCCACACTCTGCTTCCGCTGTTCCCAGTTACGGTCTGCTGGCTTTACGGCCTTCACCTCCAAATGCCCCTCAACTCTTCCTCAATCATTCTCCACATCCTCAAAAATCTCTCCTTAATACTCTTCTCCTGTTTCTTCACACCACTTATCACAACACTCTCTTCTCTCCCTTCTGCCACCGACAATGCCTTGTCTCTACTTCTCGACCACGAAAGGTTCCGGTGACTGGCATCGGAATGACAAAGGGTCTTTCCATCTCTCGAGCTTTTCGCAGCGTTGGCCACACAGTCATCGGCGCTGACTTCGAGTCCAGCGGAATTCCTTCTATTGGGCTTTTTTCTGGCTCCCTCAAGAATTTCTACCGTCTCCCACAACCATTCCCTGCTGAAAGTTCTTCTGAGGTATAAAACTATACTCAAGCTCTCCTCAAAATAGTGAAGCAAAAGGGCGTAGACCTCTGGGTCTCCTGCTCAGGCGTCGCATCCACGCTCTCCGACGTCCCAGCAGCGGAATCCATCTCTCGCCTCACAAACTACAAAATCATACATTTCAGCGCTAAGACGACATCCATGCTCGACGAAAATTTCTCATTCATAGAAAATACGAAGCAAATCGGATTGAGGGTTCCCGAGACGAGGCTTGTTACGAGTGTTGATGGCGCTATGGGGTGCCTGTACTTGGAAGGGAAGGAAGGGAAGGACATGAAAGACACTGGGAAAAAGTTCATCTTGAAGTTCGTCGGCATGGACGAGCCCGTTAGAGCTCAGATGGTGATTCTCCCTCTGAAAGATAAGCAAGAAACCAGAGCGTATATTGAGTGTCTGAGGCCGGCAAAGGACAGGCCATTTGTGTTTCAACAATTTATCCAGGGACACGAATATTGCACGCACGCTATTGTCGTGCGCGGGAAAGTAGTAGCGTGTACCGCCTGCCCTTCATCGGAATTGCTCATGCATTACCGCACTCTGCCTCTAGATTCAGACTTGCTTCAGGAAATGTTTAGGTATACGCAGCGTTATGCTGAAAAACTGGGGAAAGGGAGGGAATTTGGACATTTTTCACTCGATTTCATGGTTGACGACCGTGGGGAGGGAGATGTAGAGGAGATGAGGTACGCCATTGAGTGTAATCGGAGAGCGCATACTGCTGTCTGTTGTTTTCGTATGGAGGGGGAGAGGTCGGTTAAGGGGTATTTGAGTATCCTCTCTTCCTCCTCTGATCCACCAACACAAGATCAAAACCAGGACGTACTCAACACATCATTAGTGCTTGGAAACACTGGGTACTATTATTGGATCGGCCACGATCTCGTCACGAGACCCGTGCTGCCCTGCTTGATGCTTTTCGCAGGGAGGATGGGTATTGAGGAAGTAATGAACGGATGGAGTGAGTTTCTTGAGTATGTAATATGGTGGAAAGGCGGCACATTCGAGCTCTGGGACCCGTGGCCTTGGTGGTGGTGTATGTGGATTACCGGCCGCTGGTTTTTGGTGAAGCAATTCTGAGGAGGAGATGTTGGAGTCGGCGTAATGTCAGTGCGGGGAAAGTGTTTAGGTGTTAGTTGAGAGGGAAGGATGGGCTTGAGAAATATAACAATTAGATAAGTAGAAGTGACATCTTAGAGATTGTTGAGTTGTATGGACCTAGGAGAACAATTCATGAGACTCAAAGAAAGACTGAGGACTGTCCTGCAGTCGATAAGCAAAATGTGTAGGTATCGTACAAACATGATCGAAAATCACGCCAGAATCTCTATTCAATTCAAACACGACCATAAACATAGAAATTGTCAAGGAAAGATTTCACACCACACTCCCCGGCTCCAACGCCGGCTCATTCACCTTCCTCCTCGCCTTCTCCACCAACCCCTCATCCTCCGGTCCCTCCGTCACTATACCCGCCCTTCCCAACTGCATCTCCCTCTCATGTGTCTTCTTCACTCTTTTCAAAATGAAAAAGTTGTACACTCCAAACAAAACTCCTGTGACGACCATACAGCTGCCGGTGACAATCGCCGTAACCCTCGCCGTCACATTCCACGCCCCTCCCTGTTGCCCATAAACGTTCGTCAACGTCGAAATAAGACCAGCGAGCGAGTTCAAACACCCAGGCAGGAAAATCTTATTCAGCAACCACACATAATTCCCCTTATGCACATTCCACAACCAACACATACCCACAGCTCCAATACCACAACATATCCCAGCTAAGACGATGAGTTGCACATTCTTGATGCTGTCGACGATAGTCGCTGCTGTAGCGGACGTATCTGCAATCTTGCTGTCGGATTGCAGGGATGTGAAGGTACCGGGGAAGATGATGAAGCCAGCAAGCAGGATCCAGGTGAAGAAACTGGCGAGGATGTTGTGCAGGCGGGGGATGGTGTCGAGGGCGAGGAGCATGGAGACGTAGCGGGTTTGGGTGCTGTTTTGTCTATTTGGGGGAGCTGGTCGAGTATTGATACGAGAGTTGGAATTTGAAGTGTATGTGCTGCTTCGAGTTGGGGTGGTGGTCGTGTCATGGTGATGGCGGAAGGGAATGGGGAAGTGATGCGATTGTGTCTGCGATTGCGGTTGTGGTAGGGGTTTTTGGACGGAGGAGCTACGTGCTGCCACGGGCTTGACGTGCCCATTGTCTTGTCTATGAGGCTGGCTCAATGGGAGAGTATTCGAGCGTCCCATGTTGAAAGCTCTTTGCAATGGAAATGATGGCGGGGTAAAGGTCTTCGTACGCTACTTAGAGCAATCGATTGAGCAATGGGAATGATTCAATTCGAAATCCGCAAAGTGTGTATGTATGATTCAAAAGCACAAGAGTATAATATTAGTTATAAGAATCGCAGATATCGAAGCAAGTGAATAAAAGCAAACGACACAAAAGACGAGATGTCTCAAAGTACTCAGCGCTCGCCTACATGACAAAGAACCGGTTCGCTCCCTTGTCGCGATAAACTGGGATAAAAATACCATCTTCTTTGTCCTCAGGAATCTGTCGAACAATGGAAGAACATCCGTTCTGGAGGGTGCGGTGTTGTTGCTGATAGGTGTTCATGGCCAATCGTTACTTGAAACAGAACAAAGATGAGGATAGGAACTTGGTTTTGGAGGGGCAAGTCGCTAATCTTGGGCAGCTGGTGGCGCCCTGAAACCCCTGGCGCTTGCCTGCGCGATGACGACCTGGAATACAGGGGTTGACAGCCACTGAGAGTGGTGGTTGGGGAACCAAGCCAGGCGTTGGAACCAGGATTTATGGCCTGCGCATCTGATATCACTGAAACAGCTGAGTGTGCGAACCATTTCAGTTTCGATCTCGTGTTCTGTACCTGATATGCACCATCTCCAAATATCAGAGGTTCTAAAATATCTAAAGCCTCAAAAAATCTTGCATTCTTAAACATCTCAACTATCTAGAACTCTCAGTGGCGTTGGAAATGGGAGGCAAGAATGGCAGAATCAAGCAGCAAAAGACATTGGTGAATCAACAAGTCAACAAAAAGTACCTTTTAATCTGTATACTTAACCACTCGCCCTTCGTTAGATTCTAAGGAATAGCAAAAAAGAGCAAGTCCATCATTTCAGCAGACTTCCTGGGTATGATTCAAAGGAAAGTGCCGTGTTTAACAACATACTTTCTTTTACGACTGTTCCTTCGCATGGAATGGGTCAATGGATGTCTAGCCGAGTGAGAAGACAGTCAAATGCGATTTCCAAAAGGTCTCACAACCAAGAGAAGCTCAACTTCAATCAGCAGATCGTACATATTAATACATATCTAATCCCCACATCCAGCCAGCAAATATGCCTGCGCCTCTACCTATTGTGTCCCCTCACTGAAGAACATAGCCTTGAAATCCGCATTGCTCTTCGACTTCTTATTCTCCTCGCTATTATTATGCCTATTCACATTTCCCTCTCCACTGCCATTTGCACTCGATGGAGCTGCAGCCTTCGCAGAATATCCCAACCCTCTCTTTTGTCCCAACCCCCCTCGTCCACCAGGGCCCATAGGTCTCCGGACCGGCGCACTGGGTTGCAGGAACGCAGGAGGAGCTTTCTTGCCTTGTCCAGTCTGTATGCGATCACTCCTAATCTCGTCTTTCTCCGCAAACAGGTCTTTCAACCCTCCCGTGCGAAGCAGGCGACCAGGTGCAATTTCATGGTTTTCGAGAGCGAGAGCAGCGCGACCAGCGGCTGCTGCGTCGGCGTACTCGATGATGGCGCCTTGGTGATCTGGGCGGAGAGTAAGTCTGACGATCTCGCCGTGCTTTTCTGCAATTATGCGGATGCGCGCGTCGTTCACAGTATCGGGGATGTTCATTAGGGTGATGGTTCTGTTCCGGATTTCCGTTCGAGAAGGACCGTGCTGTGCGTGCGTATTTGGATGGCCGTCAGGAGCTGGTAAAGGAGACATCGCAGAATCGCCATCCGTGTCTGGTGCTGGTGATGCAGATGAAGCTTTGCCGATGATGGTCGATGTCGGTTTGAAGTTCGTACCTTTAGATAGCTCCACGGTGAGAATTCTGGATTTCAACTTCGTCTTATCCAGTTCAAGCGCTGCATTGGCCTCTTCTTTCTTCTCGAAAACGACGAATCCTGCGCCCTTGCTTTGGTTGCTAAGGGTCTTGAGAAGCCTGATCCGTTGAACGGTTCCATATTTCGAGAATACCTCATTAATGTCATCCTCAGTTAGACTCGTATCCAAACCAGTGACGTGAAGCTCTCGACCTTCAGCCATCGCACCTTCACGGTCCTTTTTGTTTACAGGGTCTGAGTATTTAGCTACCAGCTTGTACACGCCGCCTAAAGGCTTGCCATCAAGCTGTGTAGCAGCTGCCGCATCCTCCATGGTTCGGAAAGATATGTAGCAGAAGCGACGATGCACGTTAGCCTTAAGACTCGGCCAGCGAATACTGAAGATTTCACCGCAGTCCTTGAAAAGCTTCCGAAGGAAGGCATCATCAGCAGTTGGTGGGAAGTTGGTGACAAACAGTGTCAGGCCAGTACCAGGTTTGACCGAGATCTGCCTGTCGCCGAAGTACTTCTGGTCTCGTAGTAGAGCCGACTTGACGTCGTCAGGACTTGAAAACTCAATCATCGCGGTTGATGAGAGCTTATCGGTCTCGGTCCTCAACGTAACGTTGTTGATGTGGCCATACTCCTTGAAGTATTGTCTTAATTTGTTCTGTTGGGCTTCAGCTGGTAGGTTTGAGACGATGACGGTTGTGTTCTCACGGTCACGTTTCAAGTGTTGTTCTCGGAAAGAGTCCTGGTCCACGCTCTTCACTTTCTTCTTGGTGTTCTCATCAGCTTCTCCGGCCTCTGACTCTCGTTTTCGCTTGCCAGATGGAGAGTCTGTCTCCATAGGTTCTTCAGCAACGACCTCCGGTTGTTGTTGGCTGTACAGGGCCGCATTTTCTGCAGCTTCCTGCTCACGTCGTTTCGCAACCTGCCTCGAGAGATGGTAGACCGTACTTAGTGCCTTTAACAGCGTGTCGACTTCCTCATGGTTATTGCAATGGCGAATGTAGATCTCCATCATCTTTTCAGGCCAATCCAGAGATTTTCGGTTTAGAGACTGAAGAAGTACTGCGGTTGCGTGTGTAGGTGGTGCAGTCGAAGCTCGGACAGTCATTTCCCACGAGTAGTACTGTTGCCAAAACTCATAGCTGTCACCCTGTGATCTGACAAGTTTTCTCCAATGACTTCGAGCTTCTTCGATAGCGCCCTTGTTGCTAAGATGCTGGATAAAAATCCGCTCAATCCGGAATAAGGGGTCTCCTTTCCATTCCTTGCCGTGTCTTCTCTTCCCCCATTGTTGAACATCTTCCAGTGCAGTAGGTAGTCCCATTTCGGCAACGTCAATATCGTCATCTGTGGCTCCCGCAGCCATAGTAAGTCGCTTCAAGTAGCCGCACCATGCAGTGTAGAACTCAACAACGCTGCCCATACCATCTCGGTCAAGCTCTCTGTTATTTGTAGCAGTGTGCTTGATCTGCTCCATCGTAGTGAAAGGTAGATTCTCCGATTCTGCGTGCAGTATGTATTGTGCCCATAATGTTCCCGACCACGGACAGTGATTTGTAGCTCTCTGGATGACCGACAGAATGGTTGGGAGTTGTGCCTGTGGGTTGTCGTTTTTGGCGTTTGAGAGAAAGACTATGTAGTTTTCCCAAGTAGCAGAATCCAGACCGAGAGGTGTGGATGAGAGTGCCCGCTCGAAGAGTGCCACGCAGAGTATCAAGGGACTCGCAGGAGCTCCCTTCTTCGTCTTTCGTTCGGCTTGGCTGACCTCCCATTCCAAGTAATTCTTCATCTCTGCAGAAACGGCATCTTTGTCACCAGATTCAACAGCCCGTTGAAGCTGGATCTCATGAGTCTCGCGGTGACCGTACAAGTCCTTTGCATTCTTCGCCAGCTTCGTGGTCTCGACCATTGTTTGCTCATACGCAGTTTCGTTGTACTTCGTAATAAAAGTCGAGAATGTTTGCGAGGTCTCGTCCCAGGCTGCATGTGGAATCTGCAGACGATCCAGGAAAAGATTCTGAACGCGAGCAATCTTCTGCTCATTTGGAGACGCTCCAAGTAGCTCCAACTCGATCGAAATCCATCTATTCCAAAGCTCATGGCTGTCACTCAGTCGGTACTGCGTTGCCTGTGCCCCCTGCTGCCAAACATCCAGCGCCGTGTCGAGTGAGAAAACCTCTTGGCCCAGCATCTGCTCTTCTTCCGGCCAGCCAGCATCACCATTCTGGCAGTCCGTATGGAGCGACCAGAACCATTCGCAGTAGGCCAGCCATAACTTGTTCGACCAGGGTTCCGCCGCTATGGCACGCTTGTATAATTCCACCACGCCAATTCTTTGCTCGAGGTCGCCAGCAGTTCTGCTAGCTTCGTCGACGAGGGCAAGCCATCCGTCCTCTCCGACAGGATCAGTCATGATTGCTGTAGGCTCCTTTCAAGGCTCGTATTCGAGAAAGTTGGCAGTTCTCACTGTCGTCGGTTCTGGAAGGCCGAGTAAGTCGCAAAATCCGAACTATCATCTCAAAGCTAATACTCTGAATAAAACTGAAACGACAGAGTGATGAGCTTTGAGTGTTGGGAAATCCGAGATTTAATCAAGGCACATTTTTTTGGGCTGGGAGCTCTGCATCAGTGCCAAACTGGCAAACTCAAGATTGTAGTCTTTCGCCGATCGCTGCACGTGATCGTCGGCCTCGATTCCTCGGATTTTTCGTGTTTATTGGAATCGAGCTTTCGGATGAGGGAGCAGCATCAACCTTCACCATGAGTTTAAATCTGCCATCACGGCGAGTTGTGAGGCCGGGTATGCTTCAAAGGGTCTAGATATTTGTATCCTGCAGCTAATTGATTTGTAGCAATTGCCTTCACGAAACGCCGATCGACACTCTCCTTTCTCGTACCACACTCCCCACGGCGAACTTTCTGGTTAGGGCCATTCGGGAGGAACAATCGCGAAAAAGATCTCAAGAAAGAAGGCTCAAGAGTCCAAAGACCCTTGACGGAGGAATATCTCAAGAAGAAGCCCACTGCTCCACAACAGCCAAGGAAGGGAGGTCTGGCATCGTCTTCCGTCTTCGAAGATGAACAACTCGCCGGTCCTAGGCCTTCACCTGTCAAATACGAGAGCCCTGAGGATCAGATGCAAACGAGTCAGAGTCTGCCCCGAAATCCACAGTTCATGAAGGCTGCGACAGATCCGGACCCTGATAAGCGCATAAGATGGCAACGCAAGCAGATCATCAAGGAAGTGCGGGCTAGAGGACGGATGACGAAAGAGCAGATCGTAAAGAGACGGGAACGAGAGCTTTTGATCAAGAGTCATGATTTCAAGACTTCCGTGAAGAAGCTTGTCCCGCTGGCAAAGCAGATTGCTGGAAAGACTGTCGAGGAAGCTATCGTGCAGATGCGGTTCTCGAAGAAGAAGGTTGCGCAGGATGTGAGGGAACACCTGGAGCATGCCAGGAATGAGGCTATTGTAAAGAGAGGAATGGGCTTGGGATTGGATGGGAAGCCGTTCACACCCATTAAGATTCAAACGAACGATGGAAAGCGAGTCACGGTTACAGACCCAACGAGGTTGTATGTATCTCAAGCTTGGTGTGGAAAGGGACCTTTCACCACATCTCCCGATTTCAGAGCCAGGGGTCAGGTTTCGTTCATGAAACATCGGACTACAAGTAAGTTTGGCTCTAGTATTTACACTGAGAGCATGTTCTAATGGCTGCAGGTTTGTCCTTGGTTTTGAAAGAAGAGAAGACACGAGTTCGACTTCATGAGGAGCGAGAAAAGAAAGAGCGGAACAAAAAGGTCTGGGTACAGCTGCCAAACAGACCTATTACTGCTCAGAGGCAGTACTACTCTTGGTAGATCTGTATGTATAGTAAAACTAGGACGATTATCTGTACAATATGGCTGGCTGTATCAAAGCTAGTGGCCATTCAGATTTGATGACCTTGAAGAAATATCAAAGCTCTTTCCAAAGCCACTCAATCTCTGTCTTCTAGAAGCATATGGTTCAACTTTCCAAGCGAGATGGTCTGGACACGAAAATCGTGCAGAAAAGCGAGCAATTCTCTCAACGCACGTCGATTCATTTACGTTCTCCCCGTACTCTGCGTGATCCCTCCATCAACCACAATCTCAGTCCCAGTAATATACCCAGCCTCCCTACTTGCCAAAAACAACGCTGCATTTGCAACATCCCAAGCCGTGCCCATCTTGCCCATGGGAACTTGGGCATCCCTCGTCCTACAAAAACCCTCATAATCCCCGCCATTATACTTATCCGCCAACATCTTCACCAACGGCGTATTAATCAGCCCAGGGACCACCGTATTCAGTCTCACGCCCTTATCCGCATACATCACCGCCGTCGTACGCGTAAATTGTAATATCGCGGCTTTCGTCGTTGAGTACGCGACTTGTGGTTTGCCGATATAGCGGAGCCCGGCTACGGAGCTGATATTCACTATATTTCCGCCGGTGGGCTGGGATACCATGATAGGGAGAATGAGGTGAGAGGTCAGGTATACGGATTTGAGATTCACGTCCATCTGCTTATCCCACGTTTCTTCGCTCATACTTGCTGGGTCGCCGGGTTCGCTTCTTCCTACGTTGTTTACTAGGATATCGATCCGCCCGTGTTTTTGCATACATGCATCGGCGAATTCTTTCATGGAAGCTGAGGACGTGGCGTCGCCTTGCATGACAGTGATATCGGTTTGAGGGTTCTCTTTGAGGATGGAAGCTTTGGAGGTCTCTGCTGCTTCGAGGGAGAGGTCGCAGCCGAAGAGGATGGCGCCTTGACGAGCGAAGAGCGTGGCTATTGCTATGCCGTTTCCCCAGCCGCTGCCGATGCAGCCAATTCCTGTTATGAGGACGACTTGGTCTGTCAGGTCGTGCATTTTGCGGGAGAGGGGAGGGGCTTCGACGTTTGCCATGTTGAGAGAACCAAAGACCAAAATAAATTCAAATTAGACAGAGGGAGGGATATCACAGAACACACATAACAAGAACAACTGATATGGAGAATGAATAATATTTAATTCTTTTCCACACTTCACGTATGACGGAATCTCGAATGTGGGGTAGCGGGGTAATTGCCCCCGAATGCTCAGGTACAGAAATAGTCAAAAGCCGACATCAGATCCTTTTAGCAACGCCGACGCTATGCAAACAAACAATACTCAAACCAGCTCATGGCATTCCCGTCATCAACATCTCTAACATTCCGCTCGTTTGGCACGCTTGTTGGGCCCTCTCCACCTCAAAACGGACTCGTTGGTGCAGTGTCCTGATACTGTGCCTAAGCTCAGTCGAGTCCCCGATGTGCTCCGAGTAGATATCAAGAAGCAGAAGTGCGGAGTCGGTACAGATGCTGACATATTGAGGGTCCGTGATATGCTTTATAACCCATTGGAAAATTGGCTGGACTGACAGCTCATCTCGACCCTGGAATGCAACTCTCATAGCACTTCGATGGCGAAGGGCTGTGAGAAATGAGAGTACGCCAACAGGAGGTAGTTTCAGCGCGAGGACTTGATCCAATGCTTGGGCATATCGCCCTTGCCGAAGGTCTCGTTCCCAAGCAGTCTCGGGCTTTCTCTTCCGGCGATCATTGCCCTCGATTATCACATCTGCACCTTCACCCATAAAATCCAATCCTCTAAGCCTCTTCTCGGTCGCTCTTGATCGCTTTTTTTTCTTCTTGTCGTAGTCGTCAAGGGTGCCTTCAATCAAAGCTTGCATTTCCTTTGCTCTCTCCCGCTCCTTCACTTTCTGTTGACCCGAAAGACGAGTCTTTATCGATAGGACACCAGACTGCATACCAACGACCACATGCTTGTCTTCTCGGTTGGCACCAGAACTAATGACATTAAGTGATAGCACTGGTGAAGGGTATTTGGACCCAGCAACAACGTTCCATCCAGAGGTTTCAAAGACCTTGACATGTCCATCGAGGCCTCCACTGACGAGCCTTGTTCCATTCGACGCTAAGTAGAGGGATGTGACAGTCTTTTGGTGGTTCTTGAGAAGCTGTATCGGTTTTCCAGCAACAATATCCAGAACTGAGATTTGATTGTCTGCAGCAGCAAGGACCGTTGTGCCAGAAGGCATTGGCAATACTGCCTCCACTGGTGCCGCATGCTTGAAGACCATCGCAGCTTTTGTCGATATTCTAGGGTCCCATAGCCTAACCGTCTCGTCGTAACTTCCCGTCAATATCATGTTTGACATAGTCCCTGGCATAAAGCTTCCGCTTCGCACGTAGTCTGTATGCCCAACAAACGTCGTTGTGCTCTCTTGACTGGGCAGATCCCATAATCGAACCGTTCTATCGTCACTCGCGCTCATGAGAGTTGTCAACTCGGTCGGCGAGAATTTCGTCGTCCATACTGGCTGTTTATGTTCCTCCCATGTCTTTAGAATAGCCCTCGAATTGATGTCGAAAACTTGAATCTTTCCCGTCTCGTCGCCAGCCACCATAACACGCCCATCTCGTCGAATCTCTCCGCTATGCGCGATGTCCGAGAACCGGGTAACTGTCTTTATGAGTTTTCGGGTCCGTATCGAGAATAGCTGCACCCGGGTGCCTGTCGTGACAGCAAAATAATCATTGTTCGATGATAGAAGAGGATTGCTTGGAGGAGGCGGGAATGAAATGTGGGTTACTGGTGATTGCGAGGGAATGTTCTGTGCAGATCTGAACGACTTCCAGTATTGTTGCTCAGGCGTTATAGGCGAAGGTCCGCTTGGGAGCTTCACCTGCTGAAGCTTTGTTACCGGCGCGGCCATTTCGTTGTGTGCATTGGCAGAGGACGTCGAGGGTGCGCGCACGACTTCAACTCGAAGGACAAGAAAAAGTTGAAGGATCTCTTCGGCGGGCAATTTTTCGCGGGCGGAAGAGTCGAAAGAGGCTAGAGCCAGCGTGCACCTTCCCTGACTGTAGGGAGTGTATCTAGACTTTACTGCAAGCACGTTCGGAAAGTCAACTTGGAAAATGCCACTCCTTCACCTTGTGGACTGCCACAAGCTGGAGCTCAACGTTCAGCAATCCGCCATTTTTGAGAAGCACAACACTGTCTCGCCAGCAAGACAGCATCCTCAGAAGTTTAGTCGCAGCAGGGTGGCAGAATATTCTGCTAGCTCCGGAGGGGTCATTACAGGGAAACTTGAGAGTCTTCCTTTCTTATATGCATGTACTGAGGGACTCTTCTCCTCACATCCATTTGCCACCCAATACAACTTCCACAGTAATGATTACTGGTACAGGCTTGGAGTAACACAGAGCGCTTGCACACCTTTCTATCTAAGATTTACCACCAAAAAGAAGATCTCAAGATCGATGGGCCTTGTTTCGTTGAAGGCTCCACGGTTGATGCAGCTCACAGTTCACTCTGCGTATTGTTTGCCTTGAGAAAACACCCCACAGCAGCATCAACATCTACATGATGCCACCTGGGACCTTCCCCAAGACTGACAGCGAATGGCGTCAGCCTCTCAATCAGATTCCGGGCATCCAAGACAATTTGAGCCGTATCGTTGAATCCAGGAATCAAGGTGGGCCCAAACCACTTTGCACCCAAGCACTCTTGTGAGCTGGAAGGCATATCTCCAACGCCTAATTTTGGACCTCCAGCGAGAGATGGAAACACGAAATCCCTTGGCCGTATATTGACCATATTAGAGTCAAGCGATAGCCCCCACTTGCTGTTCAAATATCTTTCAACTTGCCAAGTTGACATGTAGTCGTTCTCAGATCCGCCCTCAGAGTCGATGTCGTTCAAAATTGCGGTCTTCAAAGTCCTGTCATGTACCTCTTCCTCTATCACGGCCTGTGCAATGGGGTCATTTGATTGACTTCGTCCAGTCACAAGCATATTCATTATCTCTCCAATAACGACTCGGAGAGTTTCCATATTGATATATTTCAACTTGTATCGCATCATGGAATTAGCATAGTGCGGCGAGACCTCTCCATCGATTGAGCGGAGTCCAAGGACCAGTGTCTCGAAGTAGAGCCTCGAAGCAAAACTATCGCGACCAGCGAGAATGTACGGGACGACGCTCAAGCCGTCTGCTGTAGTTGTTCCTCTTGGGAGTCCCAACATGGCGTACTCCAAATAGGGATTGAGATCGGCCAATGTAAACATACTCGGCTGAGATTTCAAACTGTTCCAGCTAGCTGAACCCACAGAGGTTTGCCCTAGAGGACGCGTTGCAATCCAAAGATCTGAAGAGTTTGTTGCCACTGTCGTTGAGTCCAGGTTCAGGTCATTTTCTGTGATCGCAGCGAAAGGCGGATTGACTCCTGGTATCACCTCCACACCCATAGGTTGGTCTCGATCCGATTCTTCCGGCTCAAGAGCCACTGTCCGCGACAGCTCCAGAAAATGAGCCATAGTTTCCTTCAAATCCTTTGCAACGTTCGGGCTTGCATTCCCAGACTGAACTAGGCGATCACTAAAGCCCATGAAGCTGTTCACCATCTCATCCACCACATTTTCTAGATGGTGGCATCTCTCCTCGAGCTGTCCGGCATGCTGCTCTTTCCGATTTCGATAGGCTTTCTGAGCGCGTCGCACTCTTGCCCTCCGCAACTTTCGAATCATCAACATCCGTTGTTTGAATGATCATCGGGAAACTCACATCAAGAGCAGTGCTCTCTGGCCCTTTCATCGGTCGACCTCGCAATCGTGGAGGCACTTTAGTCTTATTCTTTGAGTTCCCAGCTGGCGGAGCAGAAACTTGATTTTGCTTTGGCATTGTCACGTCATAGCAAACAATTGAACTTTTCGTCAAAATCCGCCAGCTGGTCATGGATTAGGAAGTTCATATTCAACGACAGCTGGGAACCGGTGCCTACGCGGGCAAACCGTTAGTGCTGATTTTCAATCCCGGCTCTGTCAGCAGTGTCAAGGGGGGGGGCCAAGGCTAAGCGAGAAACACATGATAGCTCGTGGCTGTCAAGATTCTGCTTAGTCAGCGAGTGGAGATTACCACTTAACTGACATAGTGAAAACTCCTGTCTATATTATAGAATATTGTCCCACCATCAATTGACCTACTCTGCTACCAATTCATCCATTCTGCATGCTAGTTAATCTTACCGCTGCCCATAATCTTAACAATAGCAGCATGAAAAGACGACATGTTACAAGTGCCAAGTTATTCTTCTGTTCATTTGATCACATCCGTTTCTAGTTTCGCGACTACTAATTCTACCATGTCTCCAATATATTTTGTTTGTGCAAATTCTACTAGAATGGCTTGCATCAAAGTCATTTGGACACCTGCAGAGCCTCACAGGCACCCTTGATCCTCAAAGAACTAAGTGGGCAATAATGGAGGAGTTGAAATGCATCTTCGCAAGAAACATGTTTTCCGATTCTCAACGGGTTGAGACTTTAAGGACTTGGTCGCTATACATTTGGATATTTTTCATCAATCCATGATTTGACATTCGGGCTGGCTAAGATACTCATGAACTTGAGATATAGGTATCCAAGTGCAACGCGAGAAAAGCTTTCAATTCTTCAATTCTTCAAAAATATGAACAAAATGAAATGGGCTGGGTCATCAAAACTCAAAGTAGAATACCATCATTCCGTTATCTCAATCAAAACCAGAAGAAATATAGCTTTCTCTCCAAACTGCAAACCAGAACAGCAACTATCCACTCATCACAATCACTCGTTGAACCTCCAAACTTCAAACATCAGCCCCTATAATCCCTTAATTTACTACTTCAATCATTACTGGACTTTCAAACCCTGAAAGATCTTGAAGAAAGTCCACATTTTCATCGCACTTTTCAAAGCATCGCTGGAGGTCCACTCCAAGATCTGCGCCACCAACGATTCGTCAAACTCATCCATGGTCTGATATCTCAGTCCCACTATCAGCAACTCAACCTCCTCTTGACATTGAGGGTCGCTCATATTTCCTATATGTGTTATGGTTTTCTTGAACGCAAGTTCTAGCTCGGGTTGAGTCCAATATGTTGTCAAATGCAATTCAAGAACTGGAAGCCATTCTGTGATTGCATTATGTAGTGTCTCCAACTCTGCCGTAACAGCAAGCTTCTCAAAAACAGGCGACGAATTACTCGAGCTTGGCATTGCTTTGTTGATAGAGTTGTGGAGGACAGTCTTAGCAACGCGGGTGATGTCGCCTTGGCGCATGCCATTTCAGCAGTATTAGCAAGCGTCTGTCTGGCCATGAACCCAAAGAATTGAGGCGTATTGGTAGCAAAGGCGTCAATGGGGATAAGCTATACAGGATGGCCGGCAAGTCCGTGACCGATGGCGGATACTTGGGCCTCAAATCCTCCTTCCGCAGAGTGAGCAAATGAAGCAAGGTGATCCATTGCCATGCTCGCTGTGCTTGCTGCGTGGTGGCCAGCAAAGTACGTCGCTCCATGGCCGGCCAGATGACCAGTAAGGCAGTCCATTCCAGGGGCAACACATACTGCCACAGCACTTGGGCCAACCGCAACGAGCATATCCCGTTTCCTCAATTTCGACTCTTCCCAGCCCATTTCCTCCATCACCTTCTCGACTATCTCCTTCTTGTCTTTATTATATGTGTTTCGACGGGCCCCCATGCCAGAAAATGCAAGTGAAAGCCCACTGGTGTGAAAGGCTCCTGCGAGGCCGGCCCCGATAGTTGCTTTGGCGCTGATGCATTTCTGCCGAATAATTGCATGCTCTTGCCAAAGGGCTGTCTCATCCAGCTTTCGGATTTGGCGCTCGTAAAGGCAGGCATCAAAGCCAAAGAAGTCGTCGATTCCCATAGTTTGGCAAGGTTGGGTCAAAGTTGCAGAATGTATTCCACTCCAATGTCAAAATTTTGACACTTTGGGAGATAAGTTTTATTGGATAGATTCTCGAGTATCATGAAATCGGACGTGTGGTTCTTGAATAAAGCGACAAAAACAGATGCAGAGGCGTTATATCACTCCATCCTCGGCGAGGCTCTGAATGTCGCACCTCGCCGTCTGATGACTCTACCTCACGAACACTACATGTCTAGGAAAGGATCGCATCCGCGCCTTGCAATGTCAGGCATAGAAACGGCATGCCATTGATGCTCGAACGTGTACGCCTCATTCTTCAGCTTCCGCGATAATCATATTCATCTAGCAAAATACTTAGCAGAAGCAAATAGGTGGCCCGTGGCAGCCATATTGACCAATTAAAGATCTACGTCAACCAATTAATATAAACCGGGCTATGGGTTAATCATGTGGGCCGTAAAATAACTTACAGGGCTGAAACCTGGGTACTTGCGTCCATACTTTCCCTCAAATGATATGGAGGAAGCCGAGCTTCCTGTAGAAGCACATACAGCGCCCATTTGATCGTCTCCTCATTTCCATGTCTTGAAATGTCTGGTGGAGGCCTAGTTTTCCACATTTGGGCGCTCGTAAGTCGCTGTGTGACAAGCATATGTGACAAGTGCGTCCGGCATACGCGTTTGACCAGATTGTCTGATAATATAGCACCTGTAAAGATACTCCGGAGATCAAGATGCAATGCAGTCATTTACCGACCTTCTGGCCGCACGAGTGCGACTGTTTGGTGGAGAGCGGGGGTAAAATTGAGAGCCAAAACTGATATGGTCTTTGGCATTGGTCCACTTGAGTAAGATAATCGCGTATGCATCGAGCTTCGCTCCCTGAGACGTTCACATATGTAATACGCTCGAAATAAGAGAGAATCTCTCACTTGAGACACTTTGAGGCGTCGAACATATCAGCAGGAGAAGAAGAGAAGAAGGCTTGGCGAAGAGATGACCGAAGCAGGAGGCAAGCTAATCATGAGGCTATCCCGTATACTGACTAGCGGAGCCCGATCCAAAGTTTCAACCTCGTTTATTCCGAATTTCCCTGCCTCTTGTAACTACATTTTGTCTTTTGCGTGATGCCAATATAGAAATATCAAGGATAAGCTTCCTGGGTACTTGAGACTTCTATATTCCACTTCCTTTTGCTGATAAATATCAGAAAAGCTTACTCTAACCTTCCTCGACGGTTTAACTGCCCTCGAGTCGACAAATAAGATTACCTCCGTACCCCCACTCTGCCATACAATTCGTTCAATCTCAACGCACGTCAAGACATTTAGTCTCCTAATGATCTGAGGCTAGACCCGCCACCACGAACGCCTTAGCGAGTCATGAAAATGGCGATCGCATCATTGACGTTCGATCCTGATGTAGACTTGTTGCTGGTGCTATCAGAGCCTGAAGCTAACAGCACATGTTGCAAGACTTCGGTCGTGACCGCGTCGACTCCACCAAAGAACTTGAATACCCCAGAAACGGTAATTCCAAGCCAAAGCCTACCAAAGAATGCCACATGCTTGTGTCATCGAAGCGCCTCACACTCCTCTACAGTTTTCAAAGCCATGCTTTAGGATGGCAATTTCAAGGAAGGCAATGCACTTCTTTCAATCTACGAGTAAAGCTACAGTATCACTCCCAGAGGACGACCTAGTCTCGTTCAAGGTCTTATTGGATGTCATCCATCATCAAGGACGGCGTGTGCCCCGCATACTCACCTTGAATATATTTTAGCTAATATTTCGATACTGGTGGATAAATATTAGATGGTAGATGCTCTGTATTTACATACTGAGATGTGGATATCGGCATTGAAAGGGTCACTTCCGACGGTCTTCAACAACAACGATGTTCTCGCATGGCTAAGCATCACAAGGGTGTTTGGCATGCGGTCAGAGTTTTCCAACATTACAAAGTTGACGGAGCATGGAAGCCTGACCAAGGTATTTATTCTCCGAGATTGAGGATGGAGAAACTTAGTGGGGAGAAAGTGAGACTTTCGACACTGCCCCTGAGTATGGTGCTACTGCCAAGTTTTGGGGAAGGCATGAATTATGTGTGATTCTATCCTGGAGCATTCTAACAATTTTCTGTGACAAATCTAAGTGACTTGAGTGTTTCTTCTAAGACAAAGGATATGGAGGGTTTTCTCGTTAGAGGAGGAACCGCTTATTGGGAGGACTAAAAATAAATATATCATATATTTCAAAAGTATAACGGCTTTTTTGACATCTCTCGTGGCATTGAGTCTCAATCAAATTGCAAGCCAAGAAAGTCAAACGTTTATGGTATGCTAGCATTTGGAGTTGGAATGCTCTTGGATGACTAGAAGAAGCAGTGCCAAATAAGCATTTTAATTCAACGGAATTCTTCGAGTCAATTCCATCTCAAACAGCACTCATATACAAAAAGTCCTACTCACAAGCCTTCGCGTAATACGCCATTGGCGAATTACTCCACTGACTCCTTTACCCACTGTTTTCGTTGTGCCTGACGGATCAGGCGGCACGAGAGTTTGCTCCCCCTTCGCTTAATGGGAGGCCAACCCGCATCTAGTGCCAGTTTCTCAGCATTTCGGAGTTCCGGCGCTAATTCAAAGCGCTGCACCACTTCAACTCATAAATTACCCATATTCTGACCTGATTTTGAAATGACGCGCTGAAGGATCCCAGATCTGGATGGAAAGTAGAGCTAGATTACAAATCTCACCTCTGTTGGATATGAATGGAGATTTAGGCTCGAGGGGACACGTATAAGAGTAAGTCTCGCGGATTTGTTCTGCCCTTAGACATCTGAGGAACTGAGAATTGGAGAAGACAGATTTCGGTCAGCTTGTATTTGGATTTTCAGGATGGCGAAAACAATTGCTGTACTTGGTGTGACGGGGACACAGGTACGACCCCTTCCTACGTACCTGTCGTGTCACCTGACCAAGTACATTACTTTCCCCTTTGTCCTAAACTCCATGCTAATTCTCACGCTCAAGGGTTCTTCAGTAGCCTATCACTTCCTCTCCCTTGGCTGGAACGTCCGCGGCCTAACCCGCAACACCAGCTCTCCATCCGCCCAAGCTCTTGCCTCCAAAGGCGTCACTCTAGTCACCGCCGACGTCGACAATCCAGAAACCCTCATCCCAGCATTCCGCAACGCAGACGTCGTCTTCGCAATGACTGATTTCTGGGCTCCCTACTTCGAGTCCTTCACCTCACTCTCCAAGGTCTCAGACCATCGATGCCGTCGCCCAGGCCCTTGCCGAGCCCAATTGCATTCTCGAGAGATTTGTATTTAGTACTCTTCCAAGCTTCAAGGCGCAGAGTAAGGGCAAGTATACTTATGCATACCATTTTGACTCGAAAGCGGTAGTGACGAAGTATTTGAAGGAGAAGGATGGTGGGAAACTCTGGGAAAAGAGTAGTTTGTTGAATAAGTCCGTGCCCCCCCATTCCGGCCACCCCCCCATTCCGGCCACCTCGCTTAGC